>VWZI01006231.1:1014864-1109978 GCA_013396835.1 Psilopogon haemacephalus | reverse complement strand
ACATGGCTCCTTTCCCCGAGGAGGTGGACGTTTTCTCGGCTCCGCACTGGCGGATGAAGCAGCTCGTGGGGCTCTACTGTGACAAGGTAGCGGATAGCGACGGCCTCTGCCGCGCTCTCCTGAGGCGAGAGGGGGGGTTTGGAGAGTGCGCAGCTGTCAGCGCCCTGCCGCCCCGGCGGCAACTTCCCCGCACCGCTGCTGCTTCGGGGCTCGAGCGCTCGGCCCTCCCCGCCGCGGGTGGCGGAGCTGGTGGTGTCGTCTTCCCCGCCGATCCCCGCGCGCTCCTCGGTGTTTCCAGGGCTGGGCCGGGGCTCCTCTCGGTTCTCGTGCTTTAGCGGCTCAGCCGGGCTCGGCTGCGCTCCGGCCCCCGGCGGGGTGTCCTGCTCTCCTCGGCTTGGAGGAGCGGCGCTTCCTCGCGGCGACCACGCCTTCCCGCCGCCTTCCCTCCCGCCGGGCTGTGGGGGAGCGGGGTGCTGGCGCTCACCCTCACGGCACCTGCTGACTCGAAGCTGAGCAGTGGGCGATCGGCCCCGCCGTGGCTCCCCGTAGCGTAGCGGCTGCTCCCCAGAGGGGCGCGGCGGGGAGGCAGGCGGTAAGGCCCGTCGCTTCACGTTAATTAACCGGTGCCGGGCAAGACAGCTCGCTAGCAGTCTGTCGGCGGCTGTGTTTGCGTCTTTAGCTCAGCCTTTAATTGGTGGGTAGCGTAGAGATAGGCTAGGTAGGGCTTTTTTGGTTTAAATAGATAGGATTTTCCTCGTGGGCAAAAGTAGTTTTTATTCTTGCATCAAGGTGGTTAGCAACCCAGGCTGATGTGTCACCTGAAAGGCAAACTTTGCTGCAGCAGCTGTGAATGTTATGGGAGCATTTCAGGCAAGTACTTCAAAGCCAGCACTCGTACTGAAAGCAGTAGCGCCTCCGATCTCTGGTTTGGAGAACCAGATTGGCTCACAGACACTTAAAAGGAAGGACTGAAGTTACATGAGAGACAGTATAATAGCTTACTGCTGCCAGCAGGATGGGAGAGTCCTCACTTTCCCACTCGCCTCATTTTCCGTATGCTTCTGGGGTTCACCAGGTCCATTCGTGGGAGTCTGCTCAGTTTGTAAAGAAAATGTAACTTAGTTGACTGATTCTGTGGTTCTGTGACTGACCAGGCTGAGCCCATGGGCGGAGGGCGGGAGGTGAGGCCTTGTGTAGTTTCACTTTGCTTTTTATCTGTGTGTTTGCAGTTTAATCCGTGGTGGCATGAAAACTCTTGATATTTTAACAGAGTGGGTTTTAGTGAGGGGAAATGAATAACTAAATGAGTAACTGGGACTCTTCCCCTCCCTGGCCCCCAGCAACAGTGTAGTAGTTTGGATTATGTAGTAGTTTGGAGTTTTGGATTTTGAACCTCCCGCAAAGTTTTGACCCAATTTACCATGACTTGATAAAAGTAAAACTGCCTGAGCGGGAATGATTTAAAAAAAAAAAATCCTGAGTATGGGCAAATTTATCTGAAAGTACTCTGTTTGCAGTGATCATAATACCAATTTTCTAAATACTTTTTATACGGGGGTTTGCTTAGTTCCTCTTCCCTTTGAAGAAATACAGGCAGGAATGAAGGGCACTTGGAAGTATCCAATCCTGCATCCTTTAACCCTGTTTCAGAACTTGGAGGCTGTGCCTGGCCTATGACCTTTGCATCAGAAAAAGCTGAACTGTGTTTGACTTTCCCTCTTGTCTAATTGAGATGCTGTAATTAGATAAGACTGTAGCTCTGCTTGCATGGCAATTATGACCTCTGAAGCCGTGCTCTTTATAAACTTAGTTTCTCCTTGAGGGGTCTTTAATTTTGTGAATTGCGTTTTACCTGCTGTTCTTCGTGTTCCTTGCACACCGTGACAGGGTTCGTGTCTGAATTTAGTGAATTCCACCAGTACGTAAATGGATCCGTGTGTTGGTTTTCAGGGAAGCAACTGTAATATTACTGATGGGTAAAAAAGTGTGTGGGTACCTAAATAATCCTTTAGGAGAGAGATGCACAGTTTGTTTTGTTCTTCCAGGGCTTGATGTGAGACAGAAGGGTGAGGTGGACGTTTGGGATGTTTGATAGATTAGGAGATTTACCTTGCTTTTTAGACTGTTGCTAACAGACATCTCACTATGTTTGCTACATTCTTGAATGACATTTTTATCTGCATCATACGCAGAGCCCTAGATTTGAATAATAACTAGCAAGCAAACCCACAAAATTGTCAGATCCATTGCTTACTCTGGTGATAAATGGATTCTCTAGGGCCTCGGTGGCCGTATCCCCCTGTAGGTAGTGTCGTGCCACAGCAGACAGTCTTTACAGTTAAAATGCTTTTCCTAATGCCTGACGTTATCTTTGCCACAAATAGAGCAGATTCTGTTTTCCTCTCTCTAGTGAACCTTTCTTCGTTTTCAGAAAGGTCTTGTGCCCGTTTTCAGACTGCAGCTGTGTCCTCCATCTTGGTTATCTGCTTCCTGGTCTAAGCAAGCTGATTCCCCCTACCTCACCGCATGGGTTCTGCTTTCCGTACCTCGCTCTACTTGTTGCGCTGTTCCCTAACAGGTTAAGCTCTCTGCCTGCCATTGCTATGACTGCGTGCGTTTCCTGCTCCCATCAGCACTTGAAGTGACTCACAAAGGCTCAAAGCTGGCAGAAAACATTTTTGTTTTATTTTTTTCTGAAGCTGGGTATGTTTTTTGCTGATGTAGTGTTGCCAGCAAGCACTGGTCAGACGAGTGTTGAAGCCAGTGTGAGGCAGTGGGTGGGACTGTGACAGCCAGCAACTAGATTGGCTTAAGCTACTGTGAAACCTCAGTCTAATTATGTCTGTTTTCCTGCAATCTTGTGTGCAGAACGGGGCATTGCTGGTGTTGAGCAGGTGTGGTGTTCTGCGGGTTTTTTGTTTTTTTTCCTTTGCTAACAGCAGCATACTTCCTTTGTGATTCTCTATAGTCCCATACTTCTCTGAGCACTGATCTTCAAACTTCCTCTCATATTGGTCATTAGACTTCTGTCCTGTATGCAGGCACATGCACTTGTCCCAGTCAGCATGTCAGAATCCAGTCCAGACTGTTTCTGCTCTTGCATTACGGTCTCGATTGCCTGCACTGGACAGTGCACCACTCTTGTATTACCAGCCTTGCCATCTGTGGCTGAAAGTATTATATATGTCATGAGGCAGGACAAACTCCAACTGATCATGTACTGAAAATGCCACTGTGATTTGCAGGAAGCATTGGTAGCTGTGGCTGGAGAGCACTATTTGTAAGTGCCTAAGCAACCCAGGCATTTTCTGTGGACTTTTCGCAGTGTGCCGTAAGGCAGAACAGTATCAAAAACCTTAGAAAAGCCATGATCTGTATCATGTATCGTCTTCCTCTTAAGTAGATTAGTTATCTTAGCAAAAGGAATCAGATTCTCGTTCCTAAACAAATCTCTGTTGGCTGACTTGTTACTTCAAGACCAGGGCTACTCAAGTAGCAGGCTTAATTCTGCCATTAAATTTTGCCTGGACCTTCCCCAGAGACAGAACACCTGCTACTACTGAATGGGATTCCAAGCATCCTGCTGTCTTGTGGAGTTACTGCAGCCAAGGAACTTGTTTTCAAATCTTTCTGTTATACAACTACCCTGCAAATTTCATCTGCATTGGGCAGAGGAATAGAAAGAGCAGTCGTTCTCTAGATGCTGTAATGCTTTTAGAGGCAATTGGTGACTTTTCGTTTCAGCGTCTCGGAAAGGAGCTTGAGGCTTCATGCTGTGGCTGAGTGGATCTAGCAACTAGCTGCTGCTGGAAGGGTTAATTGTTGATGATGTCCTCTGTGCTTCTCTGGCCTCTTGACGAGCAGCTAGTTCATCTAGGGCACTGAAGCGAAAGGCGATTCAGTAAAACCGGCTCACAAAGAGGTCAGACAAGCTCCAGAGCCAGGTTGGCAGCATGGTGGGGGGGAAACAGGACTAACCATTGAAGAAGTAAATAGTAGCTTTAATAGCTCAGCTTCATTGTGAAACCCTTTCAGTGTTTGATCAAGAACATCTAAGTTCTTTCTTCTGTTTGCACGACTTCAGTCTTCTGTGATCTCACCTTTCTACAAAAGATCTCTGCAGTTATTTCTCATGGTTTAATAATTACTTTGGCTAGTTCTTCCAGGAAATTCAGATCAATTTTGTCATGTTCTGCTGACTTAAAACCACTGAACTTGTATAAATATTTAACTAATATTTTTCTAGCCTACACTTCTGACACCTCGTTAAAAGTTGCCATAAATATTTTTCCTAATTTTGTTACGAAGACCTGAGCAAAGAAGACATTAAATTTTACTGCTGTCTTCTCTGCCTTTCCTGTAAAACAGCTGAATTAAAGTATCCTTTCTCTTAAGTCTAAGTGTATATATAGACTTCTGTGTCTTCTGTCCTCCTTGTTTGAAGTCTAAATGCTGTTCTGTTCTACTTATCTTCAGTGATATGTTCTTGGTTATTTTATTAGGATTCTTTTCAAAACCTCCATATAGCTTAGAAGTTCCTCTCTTTATTTCCTAATAATGGTTTCTTTTGATAACTTAATTTCTCTTTAGCCCTTCTGTCTGTTTCAGTAGCCTTCTATTACACTTTGCTTCTTTCTCATCCTTGCAAGCTTTGAGTTGAAGAGAATGAATTGATTTCATGTGTTAAATTTGTAATGTTCTTGCAATAAGGATATTGCAGATGAATCATTTTAGGAGTGAAAAATACTCCTGCATGAAGCTGAGTTGATGTTGTAAAGCATTGCACAGGGAGTTGTATGAACACATTATGATTACAATTTTTGTGGCAGTGAGTGGGACTGAAAGCAGAAAACTATACAAATTATCAGTGTTCTGACTTCCTGTTTCAAAGTGAAGTATTCCTTTCTCACTGTCCTTGAGAATAGAAAATTACTGTTCCATGAAGATAAATCTAGTTCTAATCAACAAACATTGCTGTAGCTTTACTTCTGAAATAATTTTTCAGTATTTCAGTACTCATTTGCCGCTGCTTCTCCAAACGTGTGTGTGTTGATTTGGAAAGCCATGGTATTTGGTTATTAGCAATTAAAATTCGTAGCCTCTATTACTAGAGCCACAAATTAAAATTGTCTATCATTAGGGCCACAAAGATGGTCGGAGGGCTGGAGCAGTTCTGCTATGAGGACAGGCTACAAGAGTTGGAGCTTTTCAGCCTGGAGAAGAGAAGGCTTTGAGGAGACCTTGTAGTAGTCTTCCAGTATCTGAAGGGGGCCTACAGGAAGACTGAGGAGGGGCAAGGTCTTGTAATGACAGGATGAGAGGTAATGGGTTTACAATTGGCAAAGGGGAGATTTAAATTGGATGTTAGGAAGAAATTCTTTACAGTGAGGGTGGTGAGACACTGACACAGGTTGCCCAGGGAGGTTGTGGCTGCTTCCTCTCTGGAGGTGTCCAAGGCCAGGTTGGATGAGGCCTTGAGCGACCTGTTCTAGTGGGAGGTGTCCCTGCCTATGGTGGGGGGTTGGAACTGGATGATCTTTGAGGTCACTTCCAACCTAAACCGTTCTGTGATCACTGAGCACTAACCTTCAGCTATGTTTAGAATGCATAAAGAGCTGCTTAGGATGCTTAGTGTTCATAAATCCACGAACTATGGGCTATGCAGGGAGAAGATGTAAAGAAATTAATTCATTCTTGATGAAAGGAAATTAAACCCCCTCGTTAGCATCCAGAGGTAGATGAGCATTTTTCTGTTCGTGCCTCTATGTCATCAGAGACTACCAGTTGTTTTTCTGCATACCTCTTGGGAAGTGGCAGCTTGGAATTAATTTTTCATGCAGAAGAATATTTCGAAGATGAATCTGAAAGTGACAGTGTGCCTTACGTATCTAAGTTTTTAAAGCAAACGCACTTAAAGTAATGTGCCAGAGGAGATCTGACATAGGGGACAACAGTGAGGAAACATATTTGGAATTAAGTGAGGCTCTCTTCAGACCTGTGTAGCAATCTTGCTTATTTCTTTTCAGGACACTTTTAGCTCCTGTTACCACCTCAAAGCTTCTGTTCTTTTCATCTTTTGTTTAGCAGAACACGTACTTTCTTTTTGCATATTATGTGCTTTACCCTTTTGTCTCTCTTTTGCATTCAGAAGAAAAATCCTGGGATATTTACTTATGCCATAGTAGTAGATTTTTTTTTTTTATCTTGTAATTTCTTTGCACCTGTTTTTTTCCCTTGAACTGCGGAGAAAAAACGTTTTCTATTCACCCCTTTGCATGTTGTTTTGCTCTTTTGTCCTGTCTTCCAGCTACTCTGGAGAGCAGTAGCAACCCACCTTTGCTCTTCTCTCCTTTAAGCAGTTAACAGTTTTTTTTCTCTGCTACCCTATGGCGTGCACACAAAACAAAACCAAAACCAAACCAACCCCTCAAGCAAAAAAACCTAAAATACTTAAAAACCCAAACCAAAACAACTCCCAAAAGAAACGAACAAAAAACCCCAACAAACTCCAACCAAACGAACCCACAAGGAAACCCCATCAGAAAATCTGAGGTCTTGTAAAAAACTGTATGCTGTAATTAGTGTATATCAGTGTTCATGCAGATGTTATGCAGCTCTCTAGAGTGCAAGTTGTAATTCTTGAGGCACTTGGCTTTGTATTTGTTTTTGCAGGTAGTGCCCAAGATGAATTAAGCAAGAGTAGTAAATTTTTCAGTGCCCATCTTTAAGTGTGTTGGGAAATTACAGTGAGTCTGGTGCAGGAGAGCAAAGGAATTTTTGCTGTGTTTATAGTCTGTGAGTTATACTGCAGTGGTAGAGTGGAAAGCAGCCTGGAGTGCTGTTATTTTATTCTTGGGACTTTGAGTATGTCCTCACAGAAGGCCAAATGCCAGCTCTTGGGAACCAATCTCTTTTGAGTATGTAAGACAGATAGGAAAGAAGTCATCTATGGCATTTGAAATCTGTGAGAAATGCTGTGGCACAGATACCTGTGTAACAACACCATTGTGAGTGTTCGTTGTGCTTTTATTTGAGGCCTTTTGTCTTTCTTTTTGTAGCTACTAATTTTTTCTTTACTGTTTTTTCTGGGGTTCATCTCTGCAGAGCTGTTGATAGCCTGTGTCTCTGTCCCTGGTAGACTTAGGCTTGTGGAGGAGGCTTAGCTGATTTTAGCTGGTGCTTTCTGAGCTGTGCTTCCTGCTGTTGTCCGTAACAAGGTCTGAGGCTTGTAGCAATTGCATCACTGAAAATGTTGCTGCAACACATTGTTCTTGATATCTTTGTGAAAGGGCCTTCTTCATTTGAAAACCGATCTACAGGTGTTCATTGAACAAAACTGTGTATGTATTGCAAGGGAATGAAAATGAAAGTTTGTTTCCACTTCTGCTGTGCTGTTATGCTTGACATTTATCAGTTTAACTTTAGCTCTTCAAAATAGAGAGTACAAGATTTTACCTGCTCTGTTGCCTGTGCTTTTTGAAAAATAAAGTAATTCTGTCTGCCTTTCACACTCAATTAACTCAAAAATTATTCTGTGAGTTCTTGGTGTTGGGTGAGGTGCTCGAGGTGTGTGGTGGGTTTTAAATTTTTTTTTTCTTGTTGGTTTTGGTTTGGTTTTGTATTTTGAAAGGCTATTTCAAGATTTTAGATAAGATGCAGAATGACTGGTGAGATTACATAGAGGAGAGGGTTTTACAGAGACAGGCAGATGGGCATTTGAAAGTTTTGAATTTCTTGTTGAGTTCTGCCAGAATCTGTCCTGCCTGCCTTACTAATTACGTTTGGGTTGATTTACAGCCAAGAAGAGCACCCAGGGTAGAAAACCTGCGTTACTGCTCTGATTTAAGGCTTCAATCATTGGAGTAGCTGGAGTGTGAAGTAGTTTAGCTAATTCTCTCGCCTTGCATACTACTACATAAAAATGTCACTGACAGGGCAGTGATCCTTTCTGCTGAGCTAATTGACACCATAGTTCTTCTTTGGGGACAATACAAACAAGTAAGTGTTGTGGATTCCTTAGGAAGACATTGCATGTAAGTGGGTGTCACTGCAGCCTGTCTGTGCAGTTAATGCACTGATGTGGTGAAAAAATTAACCCACTTCTCACTGCAACCGTACTCCAAATGGGTTCATCGTGCAAGCTGCAGAATTGGTAGAGCACATGTCAGGAATGTACGTCTAGAAGCAGGGGCAGGGCTGGATCTTCTGGGTGTGTTCTCCTGCCTCTCCTAGTTTACAACAGATTAAGTGTAAAATGAAGTCTTATGCTCTTGATGTTCCCACAGGCACACCTCGTTTCTTCAGTCTTTGCCCCTCCATTTTCTTGCTCATATCTTCAGAGTCCAGGTTCTTGTCCTTTGTGTTTTAGTGCTATTGCCTATGCAAAATGCTAATACCTAAAAATATGTGAAATGAGTGAAAAGTTGTAGCTGACTCATAAATATATGTATGCTGTTGTGGGTTTTTTCCCCCATTTTTTTCTCCCCTTCCTCCTGGTGGAATTCTGTTCTAAAAATTTGGGTGTGTGTGTTTGTTTGTCATCCAATGGTCTGCCAGCCCCCTAATGAAAAAGATTTTACTATTCCTTAAAATTAGTTTGAAATCTGCTGAGTTAACTAGTGGTAGAAATCCAGTCTGCATCCATCAGCAGGAACACTGTGTCTTGATTTCACCTCTGGTAGCAATCAGCTGCTTGTATAGGTCTTAAGGAGCACAGTGGTTATGCATGGAAAGCAGAATATGTAGGAATGACCTATTGAAAAGGAAGAAATAAGAAATAAGAAAATTTACCTTTTTTTTTTTTTTAAATTTCAGAGGGAAATTTTAATGTTCAGAAGTTACAGGTGTTCACAGGGAAACTTGTTTGAAATAAACCAGCTTGTGAATCCATAGCCACTTTTAACTTCTCTAACCTGAAGTGATTATTTCAGCTTCAATTTTGTAATCTTTGAGCAGAGAATTTTTCCCCTGTTCCAATTCTCATACTTCTGTTGTTTTCCAACTTTGAGTTGTTTAAGTGTAGTATCTTTTAAAAATCCAGAAAGTTCCCAAGAATCTAAGAGCTGTGTCTGTGACAGTTGTGCTGCAAGCTGCTCAGGAATCACACAGGCACAGTGCTTTATTTTTGATCAGTCAGCAGATATCTTTAATACAGTTTCCTCCCCTTTGCCATTCTCTTGGGTTTCTCTGTCTGAGTTTGGATGTTGGTTGCTCTCTTTCTGTGCTGCTGAGCTCCTGCACTAGGCTTCGTTGTGTGGAGCTGGTGAAAAGTGGACCTTGGAGTGAAGCAGCTGCTATCTGTTAATAGTCTTGGTCCTCTGTCATAAGACTTCATCAGTCCTGCTAATGAAATTACAGATCTGACCGAGTGACTTTGTTGCTAGGCTACTTGTCCTCTGCAAAGCCAGGTTTCCTCAGCTTCGGGTGACCTTTTTAATATACCGATTGCTGATTCAAGTACTGTCATTAAACTTCAGTATCCTCTCCATAGTTCCTAATCTCTTCGATTATCTGCTGGAAGCCTGAGTAGCAGAGGTGAACGTTTCCTGTTACAGTGGCTTCTATGACAGGGCATTTATAATGGAAATTCTTACTTTGCATGCACAAGTGGATTCTTTATTCCAATTTTATGGATGATAATAACCTCAACAGAGGTTTGACTCCTGAAAAGATTTTGATTCAGGAAGATGAGAAAATGCTATTTTGTGTGGGAACCAATTTTGTGACAAACAACAGCAAAACGTGGTAGTTTTGTGTAAGCTTTCCTGTTACTTCAGCCTTGGTTATGTTTTCGTGTCAATTAAAATGCCAAGTTTTTGAGAGGAATTGGACCTTTAGGGACTGATTTCAGGTATTATAGATCTTATGGGTAGAATGAACAATTTTGAGCATTTCTTTAGGAGAAATGCTATGTTAGAAACTAACCTTAATTCTAGAGGAGAATGGCAAATGGGTGGAGGTGAGTAGCCTACAACGAAGAGATGTCTGCACACATCTCTGCTTGTTCAGACATCTGATTTCAGTGTGGTGGAGACTCTGCCCTTCAGTTTCATCTAGTACCTGTGCTCTGTATGTTGCTTTCTCTGAGCTAAGCATAAGATAGAAATGGTCTTTGGGAACCAAGATTTGTGAAGTGTACCTGATGCTTGCTTCAAATCCTGACCCAACGCACCACATAGACCAACTGGTCAGAAAAAATCCTAAAAGATACTGGGGGGAAAAGCCTCTAAACCTTAGCTTTATCTTATTATTTTATCTCTGCTGAGGCCAAGTAAGTGTATTTCTCCATAATGACAGTCATTTTGCTCACATGTACAGCATGTAAGGTAGAATATGCAGAGCTGACTTGGCGTTGCATAAGCACTTGGCAGACATCCAGCGTGTTTCGTTTGCATTGCTAGTAGTTGCCAGGAAGTGGCAATGCAATGTCAGAGTGAATAAGTAAATTTGTGGTGTTTTTCTAAATGCTAGAAGTTTTAGGTATCCCAATTAATGGTTGTTTTCGATGTATTTTGTATGAACATATGTCTCAAATTCCCATTTCTAATAAGCACCCTAGAATCGAGAGTCTTTGTCAACTAACCCAATTCTGCATATTCCAGTGGCTTCTTTTCAGAATTAAAATGTTTCTGTTTTTAGTATTCTTGCTCTTGTATTGTGCTGTAGGCTGCGGTTCTTGGAGTTGCACACAGAGTAAAACATAATAAGAAAAACACTGTTTTTTCTACACCCACCAAAGGAAAATGCAGTTTCAAAATGTACTGTTGCTAGTGGTGACTGTTTGTAGGTGTGTGAAAATGGCACTATCCCGTTACCTAGAATTTTGTCTGGATTGTTTGTTCTCAGTCCGTTGGAAACTTTCTCCAAGAGCAGTTCACATTCACTTGGTGGGACTTGTCATTCCTTATGGATGGTACATCCCAAAAGGCAGGCCCTGGGGTCTGTGATAATGGCTTCTTAGTAAGGACTGAAATGCAGATCTGGGCAGTGGCTTGGCCTTTCAGTTACCTGCCCAGCTGGGGAGAGTGCATTGATTTCTACCAGGAAATCTTTCTACATTTGTTTATCTCCGTGTTTCACAAGATTGGTTTATGTTGCTTAAATACAACTTTGATTTTAGTGTTTTCTTAAGGCTAGTGCTAGAACTGCATTGTTATCTCAAGGATGATCTCCCTGTAAGAAATTATCATACTGCTTTCCTGTTTTCTTAAGCTCTGTTCATTCATGTGGAACGAGTTGCCTTCAGAATGTGTCTGATTAAATCCAGCACACTTTACCACGTGAATTATTGCACGTATTATGCTTTGTCAAACGTCTGTAATTATCATTAGTTCCCTATAATACTGCTAAAACTTGCAGGGTTTTGGTTTTTTTTTTCTTCCCCTCTGATGGGCCACTGGAAATCAGAGAATTGTACAGTTAAATCTGTTACTTGACATAAACCTCATTTACAAAGCACAATAATTGTAGAGCTGTTCTGTTATCTTGTTGTGAGGAGTTAAAAGAACTGGAGTGTGATTGGCTTGTCTTGATGAACTGTAAGAAGAAACACCTATCTGAGTTTTTGAAACAAGTTTAACAAGTTTGAGATCTTTTTTCTTTAATAGATTTTTTTTGTCAATTCATGTTAACAAAAAAAAACCCAAAAGGCAAGTTAGTGCTGAAGGTTAAAGTAGTGATGAATTCTGTGAATAATTTCAAAGATCATATTAATAAGAACATGGTATAAACATTCCTTAACCTGAAGATTCAAACACCAATACTAATTCTGCCCACTTCTGGATGAAGGTGTATTAAATTAAATTTTAATACCCCAGTTGGGTAAGTTACAGGAAAGCAGCTTCTACCTGAGTAGAAGGCCAGTTTGTGTATTGCTCTCTGTGCACTTGAAGTTTGGAATGAAAAGCATCCATTACTCTTAATTTTTGATGTCTTCGAAGTGAGTTGCTGGGATTGTGAAATCCAGTTTTATTTTTGCCAGTTTTCTTTATAAAACTGAAACTTTGCAGCTTTTATGGTGTAAATAACAGGAGCAATGAGTCACAGAACCCCAATATTTATTCCAAGGGTTCAGCTTGATCCTGAGGTGATTTTTGTTGATTTTTTTTCCCCAATTTAATTTTTTTTTTTTTTCTTTCTAGCTTTCCAAGACCAACTTCTCCAACAACAATGACTTTCGGGCTCTTCTACAGTCCCTATATGCCACATTCAAGGAATTTAAGATGCATGAGCAGATTGAAAATGAGTGTATCATCGGTTTACTGCAGCAGCGCAGCCGGACGGTGTACAATGTGCACTCGGACAATAAGCTCTCAGAAATGCTTAGCCTCTTCGAGAAGGGATTGAAGAATGTGAAGGTAAGTAGACTGTAAGGACTTGTTTCCTAGGGAAAACATGCTGTGATTACCTGATTAAATCCCCTCTCAGTCTTCTCCAGACTATAAAGCCCCAGGCCCCTCAGCCTCTCCTCATCATGCAGTGCTCCAGTCCCCTAATAATCCTTGTATCCCTCATCTGGACCCTCTCCAGCAGGTCCCTGTCTCTCTTAAAGTTGGGAGTTTTCTGGTAATATTTATGAGGCCTTCCCACTCCAGAACACAAATTCTTTTATTACAGTTATTAAATGTCTAGTAACATTTATTCAGAGGTGTGTTTTGTGACAAAAGCTCCTCACTGCATAACCGGAGGTGTTTACGAGAGACATCATGGATGTTTCAAATGTGAAGTCTTCTCTGTTAGTTTGGCAAAACAATTTCTGACTATAGAAATGATGTTTTCTGTTAGGACATCCTGAGTGTCCCTCTTTTTGGTGGCATACAACATAGTGGTATTGTCACAAATGGAGATGATTACTGAAGTAAAAAAAAAAGGCATTGTTCTATTCCATTAGTGAGTCATGTACTCCTTCCAGTAATCTATTGCTCAGTAATGCTGTTAATGTTCCAGTTCTCAAGGAACTCTAAATGTTATTTCTCCAGCTGGCTTCTTCACAACTTTGTTATTCTTTTCCAGTAGAACCCTACTTAAATTTTGCTGTGTGTCTTTCCTCTGGGGTGCCTGACTACTTCTTTTTGCACTTGAACAAATAGTCTCTAGTAATAATTTGACATCCCATATTACTTTTTTACTACACATAGTCCTTATTTTCAGTAAGAAAAATAGTAAATATGGAGTTGATTATGTTTGGCTATTTAGGGCCAGTTTTGACCTGCAGATCTTCCAGACACGTGCAGTGTTTCGTGCATATAAAACCTTAACATTTGACTTCACTTGTCTCAATTAATGAAATGAAAAGTGAAAGACAGTGGAAAATTCATGCTTGACTTTGTGTGATACCTTCTCTGATAGGGATTCTGTTGATTGTGGAAACCCAAATTTCTTGACGTTTCTATAGATACATTAAGTGGTTAACTTTTGTAGGGTGTGGTTAGTTTAAGATGATGTCTTAAGCTTTTTTCGGTAACAGTTTCTTGATGTCGTAGACAGCGTTTACTGTAGGAACTATGAGGAACCTCAGTATGTTGCAAAATACTGGGCAGACTCAGAACCAGATTCTTCTCTTGGGCATAGAGAAGGAGCTGATAGATGAGGTTGGATTGCCTTTAACATTTAAAATTCTGTTACATCTTTATTTAAGAGTTCTTTCGATTCCCAAAGTAAATATGTATATAGAACATATGTGACTATAAATTCTGTTTATAATTTGGAAGCTAGAATTGGAGAATAATTCCTGTAAGATGTATGCAGGTAAAAGATGAAGTGAAATTACTGTATCTTAGAATAATTCTTAGGCAAGTGCTTATATTGACATATTGCTTACTTTGAACTTTGGCTGTTACCGAGGTTTGGCAGACTTCAGTCTTTGCTCCAGAGTAAAAACGTGATTAGACCAGGTCAATTCCTATCTGGTAATAAAGTAAGTTGGAAGTAGGCAAGAAGGGAATACTTTGTTCTGCCTAGTAACAGGCCAGTACAAACTGTCAGCTTGTCATTAAACTTTGTAAGTGAACATATTCTTACAATGAATTAGAGCAAACATGCTGCATGCATGGAGAAGACATAATGGGCTGTATTCTGAAGCACTGATTTGTTTAACAGTTCAACCCTTGAGTGAATGGACAAGATTAGATAATAGTTAAATCTTTTGCTTTCTCTTCAGAATGAATATGAACAGTTAAACTATGCGAAACAGCTGAAGGAGAGATTGGAAGCCTTTACCAGGGATTTCCTTCCTCATATGAAAGAGGAAGAGGAGGGGGGTAAAAATTTTCCTGAACCGTGCTGATCTTCCTTGGGATTTGGAATGACTGAATAGAAACAGAGGGCTTGGAGGTTCAGGGTTTTTTACAATTCTGTTTTTATTGCTGTGCTGATTTGCATTCAGGACTGTGGTGTCATTGTTCTTTTCTTCTCTGGCTGCAAAGTGACACATTGTAAAACAGTGAATATATTGAAAATTTACGATTAAATTTTGGCCCTTAAAAAAATTGGTTACAAAAAATCCACCGGGACTGGGATTTGTGTGCAGCAGGTAGTTTATTTAAGGGGATGTCTAGCAACACTTAAAAGGAGAGGAGTCCTGTAAACCAGTGCTTCATGACTCAAACTGACACTCCCAAACAGCCTCTGACCTATATTTGAAAGACAGACTAGTACTGCCAGTCTGATGATTTATGGGTATCCAAAAACTGGGAAGCATCTTCTGGAGAGAGTAAATCTTCCGAACTCTGTCCAAGAGAAATCTCTTTTTCATGTTTTTCTTCTTTGCCACTTTGCCTTCTCTGTGAGTACCTCAATAAGTTATATGGCTTAAACAACTTTAGTTACTTCCCTTTTCTTCTGGGGAAAACAGTTCAACAGCTTGCCTGAGACTGTGCAGTGATCCCTTGGCAAGCTGAGGGTTGGAACTCAAAAATTCCATGATCTTGTCCTTAGGTTCCTTTAATGTATGACAGTGTATGGCCTGTGTAGCATTGCCAGCTGTTTTCATCAGCACCAGAGCTTATTTAAAACTTTTTCCTGTAGGTTTTCCAGCCAATGTTGATGGAATACTTTACTTACGAAGAACTGAAAGATATTAAGAAGAAAGTAATTGCACAGCACCGCTCACAGAAGGAGGCTGGAGAATTCAGAGGTCTTAGTAAGTGGAATCAAGCAGAAGAGCTTCAGAAGGTCTTTAAGTATTCTGTGGACGAGAAGGCAGATCAAGGTGAAGCACTTAACTGAATGTAATTTTTAGACTGCAGGTTTCATTTAAAAAACCACACCAGTGATGTAGCCGAAGTTAGGTACTGACAGATAAAAGAGTTTTTATAAAATGGGAATTGCTTCAAACCAGTTCTGAAATTTCAGGAGCTTTACAGACTTCTTGACAGGTTGTTATGCAGACAGTACTTCCCCATTTGCCAGCTTTCAACCTTCTTTCTTCTCCCTTTCCTCCTGTGATAATATTTGATAAAGAGGCAGAAATGATAATTCTCATTTCATAGATCCTTTGAAATAGTTTTTCTGTTTGCAGACTCTGCATTTAATTTTTCTTTTTTTTATGACTGCTTTGTAAGCTTTTCTGTTGAGGATTTCATAACACAGAATAGTTAACCAACTGACAGTATTTCAATTTAAAAGTAACTCACCCTCCCCAGCCCCACTACCTAACTTTCCTGGGCCTTTCAGAAATCAGCAAGGAAGAAGCTCTGTGTGTGGAGTGGTGTGAGGGAATGAATCTGTGCAGCATGTGGGTAGGTCAGATGAAATATGTGTTCTTGAAGTGGATATTGAATTTGTGTTCATCTGTACCTTTCCTGAATAAATAGATAACCACTCAAGTGCACTTCAGGCTTTTTTTATGACTGTCGAAGCAGCCTGGCTTGTCTGTGGTTACAGTTTCCACTTGTAACTATTTAGTAAAGAAGAGTTGATGCCCCAAAGAAGGGAGAGTAACCTAGGAAAAGTGTAATGCTGGGGTGTGAGACTGGTAAGTGCAGCAAGACCTCAGGAACTGATTATGTGGTGTGGATGAGATGTACTGCTCTAATTAGAAAAACATGAGAAACCACTCTGATCAGATATGTTTTGATGAATCTTGACTTCTCTTAACTACTGAATTGGTCATTTTCTGCCCTCCAGGTGAAGCCTTCAGAAAAGATCATGGTCCATGGTGTGAAATACTATTGAGTCTGAACAGATGAATGTGACAGAAGTAGCCTTGTGACATTGCCCGCTGTTAAGTCTAGCCAGTTTTGGGACAGAAGTAATTCTGCAGTGGTTCTGCTAGACTTTAGGGAGAGGGAAATGTGTCTCTTGCAACCACTTCTTAAGAACAGAAGAGAATGCCACAGCTTGCAGTCCTGTGCTGCTTTAACTGCATTTTAGTGCAAAATTATCTATAGTCTATCTGCAGTGACTTGCCAGGTGTACAAATGAACATATTGATTCATGAAGTGAAACTCTATTTAACTTTTTTTTGAAGTAACTATAGGTTATCACAAGGCACACTTCACACTGTGTTCACTTTTGAAGCCTCTTTGCAAAAGGAAACCTGATACTTGTCGCTGTAAGCTCTTGTGTACCTTGTGTCATAAGTGTAGAAGTAAATCTCTACTAATTTGTGAAACTTGCTAATTTTGAGGGCTCTTGAAAACTCTTTCAGAGATACGTGTTTTTCTCAGGTAAATTGTCTTTAAAAATTTATCTTAAAACAGCCAAAACCCAAAGCACTGAGTTTGTAATTTTATATAGTTTGCAGCTCTCTATACTATGGGCAATAAGGGAGAGCTATTTGAGATGGTTCCTACTGTTGTACAGTGAAGTATTGATTACAGTGGTCAGACTTTGGTCTCTACCTTAGTATTTGGTATTCATTTGCAACTTGTCACCATTTACATGTTAAAATTAATTGTTCCTGTTAGCAGCTAAAGCTACAAATCAAATGTGAGACAGCTGCAAAGAGTTAAGCATAGACTTCTTGCAGTGTCCCAGTCAAGAGGTTGAGTGTTTTCAGCGTGCATGGTCCCAGCTGGGAGATGTCATGTGCTAGTAGTGATTCCTGGGAATGTGGCAAAGCAGGTATATATGTCATCTAAGACAGAAGGCATTTTGAAAAAGCATTTCACTAGTAGCAGATACTGCTTTCATCTTGCTGTGGTTGAATAGCAGCAGTTTACTTTTGTCCGGGGCTTTTTTTGCCCCTGCTGGGTTCAGAGCTGGAAAAACCCAGCCAGCTGAGAAAATGACAGAGAGAAAACTGAGCTGATCTTTTTTGTTTGTTTGTTTTTGTTAAATGAGCTTTCACCTTAAAGCCAGAGTGATACTTTCTTTTTTTTTCTCAACTCTTTTGCCAAGCAATCGGTTGACATTTTTTCAGCCTCAGTTTTTGCATTGCCCTAGTCCAGACTTGAGTTCTGCCACCGTTGTTTAAAGCTGCCAGGCTGTGCTTCACTTAACACACACTTTCTGTGTTTCAGAAACCGAAGTAACAGGGCACACTACAAATATTACTAATCTTCCTCCTGAAGTTATGCTGACCATTTTCAGTTACCTTAATCCCCAAGAGTTATGTCAGTGCAGTCAAGTAAGCGCTGAGTGGTCACAGTTGACTAAAACTGGGTCTCTTTGGAAACACCTTTACCCTGTTCGCTGGGCCAGAGGTGAGTTAAAGTTAATTCTTTCTTTAACAGCACTTCAGTGATCAGAATTTCTCACTCTCTAAAAGGGAACGGTTTAGGGTGGACTGGTTTGTACAGTGAACCTGACAGTCAAGTGTGCTGGAAAAGTGTACCCTCCTGGCAAAGATAATGCCCTGAAATTTAGTTAAATATTAGAAATCCTCCAAACATGCTTCTGTCTTGTAGAATTAAACTGGAAATGGCCTTGGTTGTAACTAACTCGTGAGTAGCTCTTGTATACAAAACGTTGATTGGTTTTCCTGAGGATTGTGTGAATGCTAACAGGCATATTCATTAACACGTCATCTTAATTACAAGTTAAAATCTAAGGGGTTTTGAATTATAAATGCTGCTTTCACAGCTTCATCAGTAACTGTAAAAGCATTTCATGAGGTTACCAGATAGAAATAAAATATGTAGCTGTGGAATGGGAGTTCATAACAAATGGAACTCTACCGTTTCCTCACAATCTCTTCTTTTCATACTCAGACTTCAAAGAAAACTGCGTGAATGTTATTTTTAGTATTGACTCTTTAGATACATTATCTTAACTTCTACTGCAGGAAGGACTAAGTGCAGTTTTGTAGCCTGTGTTCCTCAAAGGATCCCGTGAATTAAAATTGCTACCTGTTGATAAACATAACCTTTGTAAAAGTAACTGTTCAGATAGACAAAGTACTCTGAATTTCCTTGTCCACATTGATATGAGTATTACACAATGACTGGAATATGGCATTGCAGAATTCACCATTGCTGCTCTGTCAGTGTAGCTGACTGAAAAGGAGACCATCTGTGCTGTTTAATAATCTATATTTTATATGCCTTTAAGATCAATAGCTTTCTCTATTAAAAATATATAACTTAAATTTGAGATTTGCAGAAGCTTCTTCCTGGACAGACCTTTGTGACTTACAAAAATCTATACAAGACAGAGAGGTGTTTAAATGACTTTTGGGTCTGAGTTTATTTCTTTGGTTGGATAAATCTTATGGAAAATAATAGTTTGGTCCTTGAGCTGCTAAAGGCTTGAGTGGAGAGGTTTCAGAGTTAAGATTATTTCAGCTAAAACCTACTTGTCTTGATTCAAGGCTAGGCAAAAAATCCCAACCCAGTCTCCCCCAAAAAAACAAGCCAAAACAAAAAGATAATTGACAACTGCTTAAAATGACTTGTTCCTAGACCTGGTTTTGGCACAAGAAGCTGATCTCAAGATGTGCTGTCTATTCTGCTACAGTTGTTCTTGCAGCAGCACTCTAAACTGGGTGGAAGCTTCTGAAATGGGATTCACTTCCAGAGGCGGGGAGAAAGAACATAAAACTATAGGCTTAATTAATTTTTTGTCCCCTCCTAATTCAGGGAGGGTTTTTGAGGCTTTTTATGTGTTTTAAAGATGGGTTAAAGAAGATGGGAAATGTTACTAAAAACAGGCTAATAAAATGCATCATGTGAGATTCCAGAGGAAAACAGGAGTGTTTTAAACCAAGTGTTATACTAAAAGTTGATGGTTAATTTATCGATGAGAGAGCACTTAAGCAGCTACACAGTCCAAATATTGAACAACTGTTTGTTGGTGTTGCAATCATATTGGTCCCTATCAAGAAAATAAGGATGACAGGTCTCAGAATAGCCTAATAGCATGTGAGTTGAGTAAAGGTACTGAAACTGTTCCAAGAATCTTCTGAAACTTTAAAATAGAGATCAAACAAGAGTTGTGTCAAGAGAGCAAACAAGAGTTCAGTCCAACCTGACTTGAGATGAATGCAAAATTCATCTCTGTCAGGTCACAGCATAGTGAGAAGTTACTGCTGTTTTCTGCAGGGATGGGAAGTTTGTCTTAACTTTTTTTTGTTTTCTTCCTTTCCTTTTGTTTGGGGGCTGGGGCATGACTAGGTGATTGGTATAGTGGTCCTGCAGCAGACCTTGAGATTGAACCTGACGAGGAATGGGTGAAAAATAGAAAAGATGAAAGTCGAGCTTTCCAAGAGTGGGATGAGGATGCTGACATAGATGAATCTGGTAGGTACATCCTGATTTGGGGATTTGGTTATGGTTTTTGTTTGGTTTTCCCCCTGAAGAAAACATAGCTATAAGCCAAGTAAATATAAACCACAGTATTTTCTGTAAAATCAGTTGAAAATAGAGGTTTTCTCATACTTGATACCAGTACATTAAGCTGAGGGAGAATACATTTAGACTGGGTATTAGGAAGAAGCTTTTCAGTATGAGGGTGATGAGACTCTGGAATAGGTTGCCCAGGGAGGATGTGGATGTCCCCTACCTGGAGGTTTTTATGGCCAGGTTGGATGAGGCCTTGGCCAACCAAGCCTAGTTTAGAGGCATCCCTGTCTGCGGCAGGGGGTTTGGACTAGCTAATCTCCGAGGTCCCATCCAACCCAAGCCATTGTATAAGTTTTCTTTAGATTAAATGGTTACTAAGATGAGTAAACAGCTAGTAAAAATGGAAGTTGGAAAGTTTTGCCTATCAGATGTTTAAGGTTCCTGAAAAGTGTGCTCTTTTTCCTCATTTTCAGCTAGGAGTCAGGATAAGATGGTTTTTAAAAAAGGAAGGGGTGGGAGAAGTAGGCAGCTAGATTGAATGAGTGAATATGAGTCCGAGTAGAAGAAGAATTATGGGGGAATGCATCTAGAGTTAGGAAGGAGGTAAAAAGCTAGGCTTTATCTCTTCAGGAAGCCTAGATGAATCATCTTGCATCCTAATGCACTCTAGGATTAAATTTGTCTGCAGTTGCTGTAGCACAGGATATGAAATGCCCTCTGAGATGGTATTTCAACGTACAAAGCAAGTCAGTGGAAACAGCTGCCCTAGGCAGCCCTGAGCAGTACATAATCTGTTGTGAATTATCTTTTAATGGTAGTTTTCTGTTAAGACACTTAAAGTTTTCTGGGCTTTCATAAGACAAAACAGTTTTTAAAGATGAGGCTCCAGTAATGTGCTGAGCTATAATTCACCAGCAGCTTGATGCAGGGTACTCTCTGAAATGCATCCCTTGTTAACCCCTTAGCTCCCTGTTAACGTCTTTAATCTAAGATGGCAAATATCAATTGTAAATGATCGAAAGCACGTTTTAAATACTTCTGTTTGGTTTTCTCTTGCAGAAGAAGCAGCTGAAGATTCACTTGCCATTAATATAGCACAGATGGAAAAACGCTTACTCCATGGCTTAATTCATAATGTCCTCCCACACGTGGGCTCCTCAGTGAAGACGTTGGTATTGGCCTACAGTTCTGCAGCATCTAGCAAAATGGTATGGAATTTGAAATTGGCATCTCATAATCGTGGCTATGCAGCCTCTAATTAATAACTGATGTGCTTGAGTTTCAAACACTTGGCTAGTGAAAACTCAAGAGAATGTTAATTGTCTTTTGACACTCTGTGCAATCTTACTGGCTTGTGTCTTTACTGATTATTTTCCTTCCATTCTCCAGGTTAGACAGATCTTGGAGCTTTGCCCCAACTTGGAATACTTGGATCTCACTCAAACTGATATTTCAGACTCTGCTTTTGAAAGGTTAGATAATTGTTGGTCCTTAAAAAAAAAAAAAATCTAAAATCTAGCTTTTAGAGGAAGGGGGAAAGATTCAAGCATGTTTTAGTCCACTAGTATGTAGCTATCCATAGCAACAGTTGTGTTCTGTTCTGGTGTTAACAACTTGAAATTGTCCATAGAATTTTGTGGAGTTACTCAATTCTGGTAGTTCTCTTGGCCCAGTACAGTTGGGATAGGGTTTGGAATGCTGCTGTTTGAGACCCTGATCAAATGGTAGTCAAAGCTGTGAGGCTTAGATGGATTTCTGATTTTCACTGAAGCCTGCAGAAATTTCACTGGTGTGAGATTGTTGTCAGATGTCTTCGAGAAATCAATCTTTGTGAGCTTTTGCCAATCTCTAGACACTATTTGCCACTCCTCATATATCCAGTATTTCCAGTTGCACCCCAATGACCCCATTTGTAACTCAGAAAATCAGCTTGGCTTGCTGTAAATATAATCAATCGCTTATGGAAAGTAAGTGATAGGTAACATTAACTATGATTGCATAAAGGTCACTTCAATCAGCTATGTACTTTTGTAGCTAATAATGTGACCATATTGCTGTAGACTGAATTTCTATTTCAGGTAAAAAAGATAAGCCTGAACGGGGGGTGAGCATTTGTTGACATGATAAAGTCCAATTTCATTATTATCTCTAATACTAATCACTTTATGGAGTAATTAATACTGTGCACAGACTGTCTGAGGAACCCAGCAATTCTCTCTGAAAGAAATGGGCAATGAAAGAAGGATACTTGATCTAAGTACACTGGTATTGCAATCTTGAGAAGTTCAGATACTAGAAATTATAACTACTAAAGTCCTTTGAAGTGACTCTTTCATCTCAGTTGCAGTGGGTGAAATCTGCTGGTTCAGTACTATGTTTTTTTCCCCCAACCTTTTGAGAACTTAGCTGATGTCTGGCAAGTTAAATGGTTCTTGATGCAACTACATTATCCACAACAGAAGCTGCTTTTTGAAATTGGTGTCACATGTGCTAGGTGTTTGCAATCTGATCTATTAAAAATTGTTGAATGTAAGGCAAATTTGGACTTTTAAGTATCAGTATATGGAAAAAATAAGGGTTGTTGCTGATTCATGAGTCATGAATCTTGAGACATGATTTTTCTAAGCATATATGTCATAGAATTGTTTCAGTTGCAAGAGACCTCTAAGATCATCGAGTCAAACCATCAGCCCAGCACCACCATGGCCACTAAACCATGTCTCAAAGTGCCATGTGCGCATGTCCTCCTGAACGCTTCCAGGGATGGTGACTTCACCACCTCCCTGGGCAGCCTGTTCCAATGTCTGACCATTCTTGCAGGGAAAAAATTGTTCCTAATCTCCAACGTAAACAGTACTTTGAGTACCAAATCTAACCTGTCTGGAGTCTTTCCTTTAAACATTCTGTGAATTACTGTGGTGTACTTGTGACATATTCATCTGTATGTTTAGCCTTAACACCTGTGTCTGAACAAAAAGACTCAACCAACAAACCGCTTTTTTCTTTTATTTCAGTTGGTCTTCAATTGGTTATTGTCAAAATCTACGCCACCTTGATCTGTCTGGGTGTGAAAAAATCACCGATGTGGCTGTAGAGAGGATTTCCAGAGCACTGGGGATCATCTCAACTCACCACACCAGAGGGCTTCTGAAAAGCTGCAGAAACAGGAATGCCAAGACTTTGTGGAAAAACAGAGAAATTACTCTGCAGTCCAGCAAGAAATATAATTCTTTGCATGAAATCAGCAACGAAAACCTCATTGAGGGAAGAGATGGTGAGCAGCATTGGACTAAACCTGACGGCTCAGAAAACTTCAGTTCTGCTTATGTGTGGATGCTAGATGCTGATGATTTAGCAGACATTGAAGATGCTGCAGAGTGGAGACACAGAAATGTTGAAGGGTTTTGTCTTATGGAACCAACATCCCATGTTAGTTGTTCTGCATCGTGCTACGGTAGAGACATTTATGGATTAAGGACTAGAGGGTGGCAGCAGCACTGTGCTTCTACTGACTTGATTTACTGCGGTCACTCTTTTTGTTGTGCTGGGACGGCACTAAGAACTATTCGAGCACTTCCAGAGTCCTCTGCACTGTGCCAGAAACCACCAAGGACTAAGCAGTCAGAGAAAAAAGACTTGGCATACTCTGGGAGTGAGACAACAGATGAAGAGGCTGCACGAGTTCTTCAGTTTCTCAGTTTGTCTGGGTGTTACCAGATCACAGACCGTGCTCTGAGGTGAGGAGGTGTTTCCCAGCTATCTTGCTGCAGCTGCAGTGTCTTTTCCAAAGTAAATGGTTCTATGATGATTTTATATGTGCAGAACATTATGTTAAATATGAACTCATATAACAATTAAAGGAGGAGAAAAATTTGTTGGCTTGAATAGTGAGATGGCTTCAAGAGTGACAACATTCTCTATGTGGTATTTGCCATTTATGATTCATGTTGTGTT
The DNA here is from genome assembly GCA_013396835.1 of Psilopogon haemacephalus. Taxonomy (NCBI): domain Eukaryota; kingdom Metazoa; phylum Chordata; class Aves; order Piciformes; family Megalaimidae; genus Psilopogon; species Psilopogon haemacephalus. The sequence goes on along the minus strand of VWZI01006231.1, from coordinate 1,086,303 downwards.
GATAAAATACAATTATTGCTTCACAGTGAACATGGGATGAGGCTGAAGTACTTGAAGCCACCTGCTCAGGTGTGCTGCATCACTTAGGGCTAATTAAAGTGGGCAGATTTCATGCCTACCTGTACTGTGTGCTGTAGTCAACTGGGAAATGGTGTGAGACACTGCTGGCACTGATTTGTCGCCAGAGACTTCATCTCCAATTGATCTTCAGAAGTGCCAGCTGTTCAAAAGTCTCTTACAGTGGTTCTTTTGCCACTTACTGTTTCACTCAGCAGTCTTAGTCTGCTCAGAATAAGCTGCAGGTAGCTGTACTTTGTGTTGAGCTTGTTGCTATTGCAGTGTTGGAGTGGATGGGTACTGCTGAGTTTCATTAAGTGCTGGTTAGGTCGTGCCATGTGTACTGTGCATGCTACTGGTCTGGCTTTTTTATGACTCAGTAATCTAGGACCAAAAGGGAGACTTCCTTATTGAGTCATGGGAGGGGTTTAGTTGTGGTACTGTGTAGCTGAGTAGTTAAGTATTGTGTTCACTTTTGGGCTCCCCAGTTTAAGAGAGACAGGGGTCTGCTGGAGCGAGACCCAGAGAGGGCTCCAAGGATGATGAGGGGACTGGAGCACTGCCTGATGAGGAGAGGCTGAGGGACCTGGAGCTGCTTAGTCTGGAGAAGAGAAGACTGAGAGGGGATCTAATCAATGTTTCTAAATCCTTGAGGGGTGGGGGTCAGGATGAAGTAGCTCACTTGCTCACTTGTTCTCTGGGATAGGACAAGGAGCAATGAATGGAAGCTGCAGCACAGGAGGAGAAACACAAGGGAGAACTTCTTGACTGTAAGGGCCCCAGAGCACTGGCACAGGCTGCCCAGAGAGGTTGTGGAGTCTCCTTTTCTGGAGCCTTCTAAGGCCTGTCTGGATGTATTCCTGTGTGCCCTGAGCTAGATTTTACTATCCTGCTCTGACAGGGGGGTTGGATTCAATGATCTTTTTGGGTCCCTTCCAGCCCCTGACATCCTGTGATCCTGTGGTGCCACTATGCTTTTTGGATTAAAGACAATATTGAGGAGCTGAGATCGTTGCAACAAATGCTTCTTGCACTCATCAATATATATTGTGATGCCCTGAGGGGCAGAATGAAACCTCCTGAGAGAAACTTCACTTCAGTTGTGAAGTGATAGCTGGTTTTGTGGTCAACACTTCTACCTGCTGGCAGGAGTACAGGGATGCTCTGAAGGCATTTTTACTTTTATGGCCTGACTTGAATTTGGAGCTTGGTGCTTCCAGACTGATGTTTTTTTTGAGGTGGCTGAGCTTCTTTGTGATTGAAATTGGGTTGGCTGCCCTGTGAGCTTGCAGAGAAGCAAGCAGACTAACATGGAGTGATTGCTCAGGAGGGGTACAGCCATTAAACTGTTGCATCAACAGAGAGCAAATAGAGACTTGCGCTTGAACAATAAGATGTTGTGTTGGCAGAGAGAGGTTCTATTGCCAGTCCTAGGGAGATACAGGTTCAGATTTCAGAGCAGTTTTAGCCAAAACAATGGAAAGGTAATGCACCAAACATGTGGAAAGGTAATGCACCAAACCTGGCTGTGTGTGTTCAACTTGGGTTGAGGAATATACATCACCTTGGAAGAGTTGTCAAGGTCTGGGGTCTTTTGAAGAGTATGTTGGTAGTAATTTGAAATAATTATTTCTGGAGTCACTCATAAGCAAAACAGCAGGAGCTGTTAGTTTCTGTAGAAAGTGGTTTATTTTTTCAGGTCTGTTGTGCAGCTTTGGGGGGCGATCCTCTTTATAAGGGTGTGGAACTGCTCAGATTTAAAGCAACATGGTTTATTTATTAGATGACTGGGATGTTTGTGTTTTGTAATGGGATGCAGTTAAGTCTGTGACCTGGTGACCTAATGGAGTACCAAGGAGTTAGCACTGGGCAGACTCTTAACCCCTCTCTTCTGTCTGTTAACAGGGCATTGACTCTGGGAGGAGGACTGCCACTTCTGGAACACCTGAACCTCTCTGGTTGTCTCACTGTAACTGGTGCAGGCCTGCAGGAGTTAGTTTCTGCGTGCCCTTCTCTGAACGATGAACACTTTTACTACTGTGACAACATTAACGGTAATGTCTTTTTATGACAATGTGATGCTTTCCTTGGGAGCAAAGCTTGTTTGCTTCAGGGACACACCTAGACCGAGAACCACCAAACCCCCACTTTTTCTTGCCTGCATAGTACTGAGTTTCAACAGGTGAATTATGAAATGACAATTAAGTCAGTTTTTGATCTTTTGGATTTTTTGCTTGACTGTGGTTTTGTATAGCCTTGGGAAGCATTTTCAGTCTGCCTGCCTTGTATTTCACTTTAGCGAAAGTAGTAGGGGCTAGAAAGTAAGGCTTCATACAGCTCCTAGATGCTGGCTGTCTTCATCTCTTCCCTGTAAACCATGTAGTTGTGAGTTTTCTTCATGATCATAACTTCAGACAGGGGCTTCATTAGGCTGGTACCAGAGTGGTGTTAGGAAAGGAATGACTTGTGTGTGTGCCATGCAGACCTCCTCCCGTATTGTAGTAGTTTCAGTATGGGATATTTTTTATCCTCCCGTCTTGTGTCCATGTGGAAAATGTAATTTATTTTTTTCTGGTTTTACTTGAGTCAGTAACTCAGAGATGGATCTAAGTTGAAAGATCTGGATAAATGCATAAAATATGTTTATGGTGCAAAATTTTTGGCAGTGTTTACCACACTGAAATTCAGTCTGTTAGGTCCAGAAAGCATTCATAGTATGGGAGATGGGAACCATGGTGAGATTTGCATTTCATGTGTGAATTTAAAACAGGTAAGTGCAACAAAAGAGAGGGGGAAAGGAGGATAACAACTGAATTCACAGGATTGGAAGAGTTAGTAGTGTGCTTCTTAATGCTTTTCAAATACATTTTATTACTTTGTTCTATTCCATCCAGACTACAGCTTCAAAAAAATCTTGCAAAGTTTCAAAGTGAAAATTTTAAGGTTCCTGTTTTTTAAATCCTTCACTGAGTCTCCTTCCTGCCTTGTGTTGAGTTTAAAGCTATCTTCAAAGACCAGTTAAAAGCCTTTTCCTTTAGTATCTGATTCCTTGCTATTTTTCTTGTCTTCACTTCTGTCAGTAATACCAGACTTTGTGTTCTGGTTTATCTGCAGACATTTTTGTTTCTGTCCTTGTCCCTAAAATTTACTGTTGTCTTAGCATTGGTTTACAAACCCAGAATCTCTCGTCTGAATCCACCACTTGAAAGCTTGGCTCTTCCCCTAGTATTACCAAGAAATTATTTATATTTTATAGAATAATTCTAAAAAAGTATTCTGGTTAAGTTGTTCTCATCATCATTTTGTTTATTTCCCTTTCTTTACTGCCTGCTGGAAGCTGTAACCCCTATGAGCTCTGCTTGGTTCTGTACAGCATCATGCATGCCTCTTGGATAACCAGTTACTCCTATTGAGAGAAAGCAACAGGAGAGTGAAACTCTCCTAGTCTGATTCCTCACATATATTGAGAAATGGTAGCAGCTCAGAAGCTTGTGGCTGTTTTCTTTAAGGAAAAACTTGAAGGGCTGTCCTGAGCAAAACTCTGAACTGGGAAATAACCTTTTATAACTGAATCCCCTGCAGCTTTGTCTCTGTATTTGTAGACAAACTTAATTGTGATAGAGCTATTCAGTGTACAACTGCTGCCTTATTCTGGCAGCAGGATTTCTTTGGCAGCTTGAACTCTTTCTGTACCATTGGATATTTCTACAGCAATAGCTGTTTCCTTACAGCAGTCTGAATCTGCAACTGTGTGTTTCTTTGCACATACACAGACTGCATTATGAGCTGCACAAAGGTTACTGATCTGTAAGCATGGAGAGAATAACTTCATAACTTCCTTTTCCCACCAGCTGATCAGGGATTGGTTTGGGGGAAGGAGATATGTTCTGGGATCAGGTTAGAAAACCTGTCAGTCTTGCAGAATGAGAAGTGGAGCCAATAGTGTGGAATAATTAATTTTGGATAGTAAAAATACCACTTTGCTGTCCCTTGATAAATAAGGGGGTTACTGTCACCTACAGCCTCTTTTCAGAATTTTTGGGTTGTGCTCAAGGGAGGCCCTTACAGACAGCTGCTCTGGGCTTTGTGTGTGGAGAGCTTGCTGAGCTTGTTTGGAAGGTGTGTTTGCAGTTCTCAGATGTTCAGTGTGAGTGCTGGTCTAACCACAGCTCTTGGAGCCAAAGAGGTAGAGCAGCTATGGTCAGACTGACTCAGTTGGGCCTGAGTCACAGAGTGCTGTTGCACAGCAGTAATATGATGCAGTTTTTATGAGCAGATCTCCAAATTTATTTTCTGTTGGTATGACTTCAGTTCTTGATTTGTAAACTGATGTTTAGGATCTCTACCTATGTTTGGCTTAATGCAGGAGATTTGGAGTTAGGTAGCCCTGAAAACAAGTCTGTCGGTAACACCCCTAAACTTGGTTTTGTTTAATGTCTAAAACACATTTGGTTGTACCTCACACCAGGGTAAGAATTTAATGTTTGAGTGACCTCCTGCCACTTCCAAGCATTCAGCTGTGTTCAGTCTCATTATGTATTCTCAGTTTTAAAGCTTGGAGTGCTGTTAGCTTCAGAATTAGAAAAATGGAGCTCCCTAATTTCTGCAGCAGAAACTTAGGTGGTTCACCAGGGTGTTGAGACCAAGATAAAGGGTGTCACTGCACTGCTCTGGAAGCCTTGGGGCATTCAGTGTTGGAGTACTGCCTGCAGGTTTGGTATCCCCACCTTGAGGAGCATTTGTAATGGAGTTACTGTAGATACAGAAGAGGTCTGCTGAGAGTTAGCAGCTGTCTTGCAAGGAGGCACTCAAAAGTCTGGAATGGTTCAGTCTGGCAATGAGAAGGTTCAAAGGGGGTTGACTACTTACAGAACTAGGAAAGCAGCAGAGGAGGTGAATGTGCAGTAGTAGCTCTCAGAATTCTGCAGTGATGGAGCTCAGTGGCTGTAGATGAAGTGGGTGAGTGATTTAAAGCAGATAACAAAATGTAGTTAACCTCTGGAGCATGGTGCGGTGTGGGGATTGTGGAAGCATGTAGTATCAGTAGGTTTAAAAAGAGCTTAAACATTTGTGTGCACAAATGGGCCATAAACAAATACTACAGGGAGTGGACTTTACTGCCCATGCTACGGCAATTGGGGATGCCAGGAAGACATTAAAGTTATGCATGGTAGCCTTATGTCATCTCCCTAGACAACACTAGGGCTGGCAGTGATGAGAAGGCAGTGTTAGATGGACCATTGGTCAGACCTGGAAAGGCAGGTTTTTATGTTCCTTTTATGATCATGAGGAATAATATTATTTAAAATGAGTGAGAAAAGGATGGAGAGCAATAATGACATACTGAGTGCTCCCTGCCTTGGGATGCTGTGGTTCTGTTCCCTTTGTCAACAAGCATTTCACTAGACAAGTGGCAGTTGCTTCATAATGTAACTGCTGCACTGCTTAGCTGTGGCAGTGACATGAGAGAAGTCAGCTTTGACTGGGAAATGCTTCTGCACAGAACATGCTCTGCTGAACCAGCTGCTCAGAGGCACTCAGTCTCCTTTTTAAAGGATTTATGAAGAAGCTTTCAAACTAGCTTCTAAGTGACTTGAGCATCAAAATGTAGTTCAGGTGAAGAAAAAGGAAAATTACTGAGAAATGAGAGGTTTACTATTTGCATACTGTAACCATTGTCCTTCATTAGGTTTGTTATACTCAGTGTCATGCATGCTAACTTAATTACCCTGTATAATATTGCTCATCAGTGTGTGGCATGAAGCAGAAGGCTGATTTCCAGACACCAGGTTCTTGGAAATTAATTGAATTTATGATTTTTAAATTACTGTTCAAGGGGGAAAAGACAATCCAGACATAGTATGGTGCCTGAGTGAATTACATGATTTTGATGGTCTAAGTGTATTAAAAACACCCTAAATATTCTTTGACTTACCTCAAAGAGTGGAGCAAATTTGGGTAGTCCTGCTTAGGTCTTTATCACCTTGTTTTAGTAAACTCAGCAACCTGCTTCCAACCTGAATGTAAATGTTTGTGTCTCTAAAGCAAGGCTGCAGGAAATAAAATCCTGTGATAAATGTAGTAGTTTTTTTATCTTGTGATCACTCTAACATTTCAAATTAAAGGGATAACAAACGCAAAGGTAAGTGGAGGTGGGTAGAATTACAGTGTTGGTTTGTACTGTCTGTGCTTGCAACTTTCTTTCTTTTTGAATGGTTGGTCGTTAGCCTCAATGATTTTTTTTTCTCTTAATTTTTGACTTTCCAGTCACAGTATGTGAGTTCTAGCCAACCATGAAGTGTTCACAGAGAAAAAACCAAACCCTTTCAGACTGAAAATCTGTTTCCATTCTGGTAGAAAGTTTTGAAGAGGATGGTTTCTTTGGTAATGCCATGAGGCCATCATCTGAGTTTTAAAAATGGGAGTTAAATATGCATTGTGAAAGTGCTCCTCAATTCTGAGAGCTGGCTGTGAGGGCATGCTGAAACTTGCTCTTCTAGTGCTGCTCATCATGCATCTGTGTCCTTTTTGAATGTGTGATCTTCAGGGGACTAAGCTATCAGAGCAAAATTACCCTGCAAAGTAGCTGTTCCAGTTGAGATTTGTACACCCTGATAGGACTGGCAGTGTTTCAGACCTCACCGTGCTGAATGGAGCTCAGTGTATTGACGAAATGGAGGCCTCCTCTGAATGCCCAGGTTACAAGCACTCTCTATCTAACCCAGTGGCCTTTTCGCCTTTTCACATCTCTTCTGTTTTTGTGCAGGTCCTCATGCTGAAACCGCCAGTGGATGCCAGAATTTGCAGTGTGGTTTTCGGGCCTGCTGCCGCTCTGGCGAGTGACCGCTGACTCCTGCCCTTTCAGTCTACTTCATTTAGCTGAGCAGGCTTGCTCTCATGCACTTTACTTACAGTCTGCATCTTGTGTTAACAGTCCTTGGAGTGAGATTTGTTATACTAGCCTGACCCTGCCCGCAGCCTCCAGTTCTTAATTCTGAGTGTACTGTACAGTGTGGTAACAATCTCACAGTTCCTTTGGTTTGAAGGGTGTTGGGTTTTGTTTTAATTTGGGGAAGATGGGAAAACATTCAGATTCTCTTTTTTTTAATGCCACTTTCTTCTAAGTTTGGCACTTAAATATACTTTACTGGATTCTTTTGTGTTAAGTGATGTTGTTTGGGTTTTTTTTTGTTTTTTTTTTTTTAATCCATAAGTACAATATAAAGCTCTGCAGATAATTTGAAATGTACTGTTTGCATTTGGGTAACAATTCTACATCTTTAGGAGCCTTGGTTTTTTGGGTTGTTGTTTTTGTTTTGTTTTTTTTTCCCTTTCCTCTTTATATTGCAAAATTAGGGTAATTTCCACCTTCCTTTTGCATTTGGTTTTGTATTTGGGCTTGAATGACATACTCAAATAAAACATTCCCACCACTACCAATGTCTGTAGCAGTTGAACATACATGCTCCTAAGATGCAATAGAGAGGTGTAGCATGCTGCTAGGCTGCAGAGATTGTGCAGGTGGTGTAGTGACTGCAGAGCTGTGAACCTTGTGATGTCTGTGGGGGCTGAGAAGGTGCAGCTGGAGGTCCTTTTCTTCCTTGCTGCAAGGTGCCATTTTCTGTGCAGATTGGTAGAGACACAGCTTAGGCCTGCAGAAATGTCTGGTCACTTTTGTATCATGTTTCTTCTTCACTCCTTTTCTGAAGGGGAGTTGGACTAAACTCAGGAAATGGCATCTGTGTTGTTCAGCAAAGCAGTGTGTGATGACAACGCAGGTACTCTTTGCTCTGGAGGTTTATAGAGGGTAACCTGTGGCAGCAGCTCCAGCCTCTAAACCAAAGGTTTTGTGTCTAGTAGTTTTTAGACAGACAACCTTAGATATCTTAGATTAGAGTTAAGCTGAAGAACAATCTTAACCTTGGTATATTCTGATGAAAATGCTTCCTAAGCTCATTTCACTTTCATTTGAACTTGATTAGAAAAGGTAAGTGCAGAAAAGGATGTAGATTGCTCTCAGGGTTAGCAGAACTACTTATCTACTCATAAGCAACCTTGGATAATCTTTTACTAAACTATCTTGCAGGTAAGGTAATTAAATCAAATTCTTGTGTAAAATGAATGAACTTCCACCTCAGTTTTGGTAAAAATATTTATTAAACTGTTTCTAACCTTTAAAGAAAATACTGTTTTGCACCTCTAATTATACAAGTATGTTAAGTATGAAGCATCCTCTTAAAAATTGAAGCATAGCCTTCACTGCTTGCTCTTTGGTGACTGAAATTAATTCATGGGTAAACAGTCCTGATCTTCATTCAGGAATGCAGGTTACTGGAAGACTCTTACCTATTTGTATTTGCCCAGGTCTTTGAAGAGGAGGAAGGTCTGTACCTAATGTAACTGACAAGCTAAACACAGTCTTCAAGGCACAGTGCCAGGAACCAGGTTTCACCTGCGTTTTAGACTGCAATGGCAATACATGTGGACATGTGTAGTGCTTTTAAGAGTGTGCTGTCCCACTGGGAGCTGTGAAACACTATAAAAATCACATGTTAGTACTGGAATTTAATTTGGGACTGTCTGTCAGTCTCTCCCTGAGCAGTAATAAGTGGTCTCTTCGCTGGCTGTAGGTTGAATACTGCTCATGTGTTTGCAGCTACTGAAACACAGGTTTTCATTCAACTTTCAAAATACTTGAGAAAGCTCAAAGCAGCAGTGTGAGAAACCTGTTACACTTAGCCCTACCTAAGCAAGTTTCCTGAGTCATTCTGGCTGGTCTGTACCTGCAGACACACAGGCACAGGTGTCTGCATGGCTCTGTGTACACTGGTTACCTGTTTCGCACAAGTGAGGCAACATAAATCCAGACAGAGAGAACACTCTGGGGATAAGGGTGAACGTACACAGCCAAGGCAAATTCAACACTGGCAACATCAGTGATGTGAACTCCTGTGCTGTGCACAGCTTCTACTAAAGGGCTGACTTCAGAAAATGGCATATGAATAGGAAATCCAGAGACCTGGGGAAAAGAGAGGAAAAGACACATAAAGGTAAGAAGTAACAGGTAAAAACACCTGAATAAATACATAGCTTAAAAAAATCTGTTTTACTGTGCATGTTAATTTATCTTTTCTATTGCTGGCCTGAGGAGATGCAATTAAAAAAAGGTTTGTATTTTGATACCACCACCCTGTTGCATGTACACCAGGCAAGCTTCTGACATTTTTCCTTTTCATGTTGAACTTAACCCAGACTGAAGATGTTTAGAAATCCACTAGAATCAAGTTACAGTGCTGAACACAGTGCAGAACTTTGCTGCCTCTTCACTGGTTTCATTTCATTGTGTGGTCTCTACTGGCTGATGATTGGAGGTGGCAGACTTCTGCTCATCATCCAGTTCAGATCCAGCAAGAACTGAAACCATTTGTTGTGTGTGGTATTGTCATCACACGCCTTGCATGAAGAGCAGAGAGAACTACTTAACTTACAGAACAGCCTGGAGGGAGCATGCATGGGTACACCAGTGGTTGCAGGGAATAGTGAAGTAAAAACTGTCTTTAAAGGCTGAGGAGTAGAAGCTGAAGTAAAGCATGTTTTTGTACCTGTAAGCAGACTCTGTGTAGTGCTACTTAGCACTACTGTCATGTTATTACTGACCAGCCTTAAGAGTTAATGCAGTAGCATTAAAGATCCACACTTGTGTTTCTGTACTGGAGGTAGTGACTGCTGTGATACAGCATACAAGAACAGTGCAGCCACTTCATCTTTACATTCTTATCTTTGTTGAATGTAAAGATTTTTTTCTTCAGCATCTACAAAGGAAATAGATCTGTAACTAATGTATCTGCTTATTTTTGGTATAAAAGCTCTTGTGATTTTTGGTAGTAAATAAATGGCACAGGACACGACTCTGTACTAGAGAGTAGGGATACTAAATGCTCCAGATTTAGATGCCTATTTCTATGCACAAGCCATACATATTCACAACTCTACCTTGTAATCTCCTAGCTGTTTTTGCAGCTCTGCCTGATGGTCATCTTCAACATCTTTGCCTTGGTTTTGTTCCAGGAGTGGCAAGAAGTTACGCAGGGTAGAGGTACAGTATCTGTTCCAGCGAGTTAGGTGCCTTGGTCTCCATTCCATAATCTTCTCCTTTAATATTTTTTCAATCCTGCAGTAAAATAAGCTGATGGTTACTGTACAGATTTACAGATCCTCTGAACTGATCTCCCTTCACACACTTAGTACATACTATAGGGAACACAAATGACCTCTGTTACAGTGCTACCTGATCATGGCATGTTAGGGGTTGGAAGGCAATGCCAGTGTAGCTGTAGCGCCTGCGTATTCTGTAACAGAAGAGGAGGCCAAGGACTTACACTTTTTTACTTCATGACTTGTTCTCCTTCTTCCCCAGCACTCTCTTAGTAACTACAGTTCTTCCTGGCAAGCTATTAGTGCATATTAGTTCTGTGAACTACAGTTTCTGATTTTTTTTAATTCAGGCCATTCCCAATTTCTAGCATTCAAGGCAGGTTTGTAGGACCCAGCTGTGAATCTCCGTCAGTGATCAGCACTGGCAGCATTTGGTTTGGACTTACCTGCCCTGAAGTTCCATGGCTGCAGCCTTGTCTGAAGGCTGATAAACCAATTCTTCAGGCTAGCAAGAAAGGAAACTAATGTTAACAGGTGCTGTTCAACAGTGTAACTTCAACAGTTACTGCCTGGGTCATGCTTAAGGAGTTCACTGTTACTTAGTAGAGATAGGATAAAAAGATTAAGTAGATGTTGGTGTGGAATGCCGGTTGGTTGGATTGCTTTTCCCAGTAAAGTTCAACTGTGTCTACCTTTGAGAAGCTGTAGACTGTTAGCTCACTCTCGCTTTTTAGCACACCAAACCACTGTAGAGAGATTTGTGTTCAGGATCTGTCCCATTTAGTTCAGTGTGGCCCCGAGATCTTACATGGGTAGTTAGAGGACAACAGCTGTGCATTCATTCTGTAGAAAACCAAATACTTTGCCTATTCCTTTTTATTTTTTGTAAGGTGTGCCTGCAGAAATTTTTTTTAGACCCCAGTGAAACCCAGAAAAAGACTGAAATACAAGTTTGAAACAGAAATTGAAATAGACTGAAATCCAGAAGCCCAAATAACTTAGTCTCTGTGTCTTTATAGTATGCCTGTGATCTCTCCCCTCCTCAGCTGAAGCTGGTACTAGGCCCATTAATACCTGAATACTTGAGAGACCAGGGTATGGCAAGCTTCTTGAAAAGAAAGACTTCCAAAGTTTGGATTTGCTGATATCAAAACTTATCCTTGCTGGGGAATCATATTCTTGCATATTAAACCAAATCTGCAAAAAAGCAAGTTGAGTTTAGCTTTCAGCATAATCACAGAATCATTAAGACTGGAAAACCCTTTAATTAAAATCCTTGGGTACACCCATAACCCAGCTGCCCTGAGTATGGGCTGCTGAGTATGGGCTGTGATCCCTGTATCAACAGAATGGCTGCAGTTGGCAGCTCTTCCTGCTTAATCTGTAGCAACACAGAATCTCATGGTGCTGGGTCACAGTACCCTCCAGAGTTTCTTCCACCCCTCTGGTTTCCTGTACAAGTTTACTGATTAGATTCTTTTAACAGCACAGCGCAGCTGTGGTTATGATGGTCTGCTGCACCCTACCACCATTGCTGTTTCAAGCTTATGATGCAGAATGGAAATAGATACTGCAAAGACAGCTCCTATGTATACTTTGCCAGTGGGAGGGAATCCATGTCTTGCACTCCTTTAGAGATGTTCACTTTGGCCTGTGTTTGATCCTAGGCTGAGGCCTGCAAGCACTTCCTATGCAAAAGAACCTGTCAGTAGCTACTGCCAAGGCTGCAACAGGTACCAACAATTAATGTATCAATGTACTAATTAATATGTAATTTCTTATAGCTGATGGTTCTGTGAGCAGGCTCTGTGGCACAAGACAGCTGTTTCTTCCCTGGTTAGAGATGAAGTGGTGTTGCTCTGCCGGCAGCACACCTGCTCAGTCACACGTACGCTGCAATTGGGTGCTGTGAAAGATGCTGTTGAGCAATGCAGTTCAAGGTTAGCTGATTAGGAACCAAAACTTAAACTACCTGACACCTCAAATGACTTCTCTGGGTGTGTTTTAAGTAGAGAAAATAAAAGCAAAGGCTTGCTGTACTTTGGTGCACAATGGAAGCCTGACTCGCTGCTTCCTTGTAATGTTTCCAAACCAACCAAGGAGCAGACTTCTAAATCCACCTTCCAGTTTTCATTTGAAGAAGACCTAAGGTTTCTTTTTGTAAATCTTGCCTTCTCTTCTGCCTCAGTTTCAGACTTTGACACATCTCTCTGCCTCACTATCTTGTCTTCACTTGTGTCCCCAGGAGCTGCGAGGGCTGCCTTCCAGCCAGGTCAGGGAATGCTGCTGGCAGGAAATTGCCCAAGACTCTGTCCCTCCTGCCACAGGCTCAGCTCTGCCCTGTTCTGTAACAGAGCTGCACAGCTCTCCTCGCACTGCTGTGTTTCAGGGTTTCCAGCCCCACAATGCGTACCTTTTGAACACACCCTGGTATTGCTTCTCTTCCACAGTAAATACACAGGAGGGTGTGGCACAGGCAGAAAATCAGTGCAGTTTGTGTGCATTAAGTGCCAGCTCTATGCTCTGTGTTTTGCACTTGGAACCATTCAGCCCTTGCACCTAATAGCTCAAGCCACTCCTTTCAGTGTGTTACATTTCACCTACAAACTGTTAGCTTTGGTGATTTACTTACTACTCTCCACCTAAGCACTGGTCGTCCAAGTTGGGAAATGGAAGCAAAACTCAGTAACAAAAATTATATGAACAAATCCTAAATCCTCATTAAAAAAAATAAAATCTTATTTTGAATATTTAACTCATATAAACTACTTAGGATGGAGTAAAACCAATAATAATACAACAAGATAAACACAGCTCCACTAAAGAATAAATGGGTATGGTCAAGTAAAACATCAAGTTATCAACTCTCCTGTGATTAGAAATGTGGCAGGACAGGGGGTACTTACATTGTCACAGCTGATCAGACAGTACACATTTTGTAGGGGACAGAAAGTATCATACTGCCCATAGAAACTGCCAGTACTGGGGTTCCAAATCACATATTGACTCTGCTCCAAAGTTAATACATAAGCAGTTGGTCCCTATGAAGGAAAAAAATAGTATGAGAAAGAGGTATTTATGTTGGTTGGAATATTACTTTTTTTTTAACTTTTGAGGTTAATGGTTAGTTGGTGGGGCAAGAAACAGGAAGAATTTAAGAGGGACAGGGAGAGAGTCCAGTGGAGGGCTATGAGGACAATTAGGGAACTGAAACACTGCCTGATGAGGACCTGGGGCTTTTTAGTCTGGAGAGGAGAAGAATGAGAAGGAATTTAGCAAATGTTTATAAATCTCTGAGGGCTGGTGGTCAGGAGCAGGGGGGAAAGGATCTGCTCACTTGCTCCCTGGGATAGGACATGGTGCAATGGATGGAAGCTGCAGCACAGTAAGTTCCACCTCAACACAAGGGGCAACTTCTTGACTGGAAGCGTCCCGGAGCACTGGCACAGGCTGCCCAGAGAGGTTGTGGAGTCTCCTCTGGAGCCTTTCCAGGTCTGTCTGGATGTGTTGCTGTGTGTCCTGAGCTAGATGGTCTAGTCCTGCTCTGGCAGGGGTCTGGACTTGATGATCTCTTTGGGTCCCTTCCAACCCATCCTGTGATCCTATGTAATGTACAAGTTCATTACAATTTAACCAGCTAACACACACTAATGTGTCTTATGTGGCAGAGAAATGCACAGCCCTTGGTGGGAACCAAAGACTTCACAGAACAGAAGTTAATATTAAGACCAAATGAAAAAAAAAAAAACCCTTACCTCAGGAATAGCATTTCCAATGACAAGCCAGGCTTTTTTTCCCATACCAAGAAAATAATTGCACAGCAGCACAGCGTGTTCCTCCTCATCTCCCGCCAGAAGGTAGAGAAATTGCTAATTGAGATTAAAAAAAAAAAAAAAGTAAGGTCTTTCAATGCAGTTATCAAGTGCATATCAATTTATTTCTCAACACTTCTGAGACAAGAGTCCTCTCAGATCTTTGCAGCTGTTCTGTTTTTTTTTTTTTAACTGGTTATTGGGCACTGCTTTAAAATGCAGGATGAAAAGGGAAAGCTGTGAAAATCCATGATGCAGATTTTACCACAAGAACCAGAGTCTGCCTTCTAAGCTATTCTGAAATGTACAGAAAAGTTCTCAGATGGTGAAAATATAATGGCTGAGTGTCCCCTTGCTGTTGACATTATCTGCAATGTTTTTCTCTAGTTCCTGTTAACTACAATGATAAGTTTTGTGTCTGAAGGCTCCAGCAGTCAGCACCCTCACATTCTGAGTTGGTTTCTCTCATTCAGTCATCTAGCCATTCTGGGTTGGTTTGTAACTGGGAAAACAACAACAACAAAAAAACAACAGGAAAAGCTTAAAGCCCTGAGCACTCTTAGAGCCAATGAATTACAACCCAGTGAAAATAAATATTTTGGCTCCTATCAGGATAAGCAACTTTTCTATATCTTTGGTCCTCATTCCTTTTCCTCATACAGAAGTCTTCACAATAATAGAATCTGAGAATAATTCATGTCTGAAGGGACCTCAAGAGCTCATCTAGTATGAGCTCTCCCAGAAAGTGGGCTGCTGGGATGTTACCTCACATTCAAAAATATTAATAACTTTTATTAAATGCACTGCTTACATCTGATGTACTCCATAAGTCACAGATTCCAGCAAATGACACAGTATCTGGCAAAAAAGGAATCAGAGCAACATAACGAGCCACCAGTTCCTGCAAGAAAAGAAACCAGCACCAGTCACAACAGGGAAAGCCAATAACAGCAGTATGAGTCCAGCTGGGAGGCACAGTGCTGTTTCCACAGATAGCAGTGACAAATCACTGAACTCATCACAGCAACAGCTAGCTCATTTTAGAGCTTATAGCAAAGACTGGTATGATTTGCTCCCATTGAGGCTTAGCAAAATTATTTTTCTTTTTAGGGGCAACACTCATTAATAACTATTTTGTTCCAGAGAAGACAAATATCCTCTTTTAACATCGTTATGGATAGACTTCACTGTCTATCATGAAATCACTACTTTATTTTGTACCTCCAGCTCCTCCTTCATGAGAAGCAGAGCTCTACAATAGTTATGTGTCTACATGCGTGTGTGAACACACATGTTCTGAAATCCACAATTGAGAACCTTTGCTCTCTTTTCCAAGTACTTACTGCTGCTGTTTGAGAACTACTTGGGACAGCATCGAGGAGCTCCTGTGGTGGATTCAGAGGTCTGATATATCTGGTAATAAAAACTGTTTTCCCGTTGAGGTCAATCACAGTTGTCAGGCACTGGCGACTTGGAAACTTCGATGTACACTCAGCTTCATACTTTTCTGCTGCCTGGAGCAATTTCTCATCTTCTTGGGTATCAAACTTCAAAAGATAATAGAATATATACAAAAGTGGTTTTATTTAGAGTTTAGGTTTAAGTCTTTACTACAGTCAGCCTTATTTCACTGCTTAGAGGACCATAAAAGGAAAGCAGTTTGCAGTTTGGAGTTTGCTTCTGGGTCTTGCTGTGGCTTGCAGATGTCTATGTGCAAGGTCAAGGCAATGGAAAATCAAGCAAACTGCATTTACTTACAAATGCTCTTAATGACCTGTACCTGTGAGCTGGCTTTAGGAAAGCACTGCAAAATGTGAAAGCTATAGCCAAGAAAAACTGCAAGGATGAAACACCACATATTAAATTAAAAGGTAAACAGTTATGGTTAGGTACTAATCCTACAGGCCATTCACCTAACACTCCATTAAAACCACAACTAAGGTTATGCACAAAATCTCGGTGATTTTTATTATAAATAATACTGCAACAACCTTGCAAAATGCCAAAATATTTGCAGAGAAAGTTCAAATAAATTTTTAGATGAATCTTTATGTAATCCAGACTTGTTTAAATGTGACTTTCAAGAATTAAACCTAAGACTCAAAAGTACATATTAAGTATATATATAGCAAGAACAATTATCTGCTCATATATCACTTAAGGAGTCAGCTTTTAAAGGTTTTAGGATCAATCAAAATAGGTTTTCCATCTGCTTAGAATCCCTTATGTATTTCTGAGGGTTCTGAGAATTAAAGCTCATCCCTCACAGTACTTTTGTTCAAATTAAGCCACTTTTTTGGGTCATTTGTTACCCTTCTCAAGCAAACAAGAGTTGGAACAGCTGGGCACTGCCCTGAAGCTACATCTCCAAGTCAGCAGAGAAGGCACACAGTGGTCATTAGCAGCCCCTGCCACTTTGTAAATTGAAATGCAATAATTCACTGCAAATATTACTGACAAACAAACATCTGCTATGTCAGAATCAAGTGATGCAAAATGTAAAAAGATTGCTCAATGGTACAAAGACCTGCTACACCTTGAACAGCAAGCAACAGGAGTTGTATGGGAACAACTGATTTAATTTATATAAATTATATATTTTAAAAATTTAATATTGTACCTTCTTAAGCATTTCATTCATCTACATGGAGATTCAGGAGGGACAGCAGGAAAGAGGNAAGCATAAAATTAAAACTATAATTAATCTTAGTATCATAAAACTAGTACACAAGTATTTCAAATGACTTTACTGTAGGAATGGTCAGGAAGAGGAACAAAGGACAGCAAAAGTATTTAGTTTGTTGGTATCATTTTATGGCAAACATACAGCAAATGTATGTGTTACATCTGAGGAGCTGCAGCAAAGAATTTTGCCTTTTTATACACAGTTTTCATTAGACACTATCTGAAGCAGAACAGTCTCTTAATGAATTTGGCCCTGCTTTACCTAGTTTCCTTTAATACCAAGTGATATTTTATTGGTTTCTATTTAGATTGCTTGGGGGGGGGGGGGGGGGGGCGGAATTCTTTGAAACTCCTGAACAATGTTTGCTAAAAAAATAATTTGGTTTGGCTTAGTACTCAAGGTAAATAAATCCTCTGCTGCTAAGCAAAAGTTTTGTAAGATTTAGGAAAATCTCTACAGCAAAGAGTGAGCAAAAATCTGGCAAAACTTCAGCTGTTTAATTAATCACAACTCTTTTCTCCACTATCCATCACATTTCAGAAAGCAGACCCTTCTCTACCAGCAGTTTCTTACCTAAACATTTGCCTTATTTCTGGTTTTACTTTCAGAGCACTTCAGTGACAATGCAGGCTTTTTGCTACAGTTTAGTTTTCATAGAACTCTCCAGGTTGGAAGTGATCATCTGGCCCAGCCTTCTGTGGTGAAGTGAGCCTAGACAGGATTATCTAGCACCATGTCCAATCACATCTTGAAAACCTTCAGTGATGGGGATGGGGCCTCTATCACATCCCCGGGCACACTGTTAGTGTGAATCACTTTTCTCACTGTAAAATCTCTTCTTATGTCGAGATAAATCCTCTTCCAGTGCAACTTGGACCCATTATCACTTCTCTTATCAGTGTGGCTCCTTGTGAGGAGAAGCTTTTGCATGTATTTCCTGCTACTTAGAGCAGGACTCATTTCCTGCATTGTGATTTACTACATTGTGCCATGATTCTTTGCTACATCTTCAGAATGGAAAAGTACTTCAGTTCCTTAGCTCTGAGTTTTGGCAAGGGCCACTTTGCTCCTGCCGTCATAGCTAAAATGAAAGAACTTGGGTCAGGAAGAACTAAATATGCAGAGTTTTCCCTCCAAAGCATTCAGATCAGTTCTAAATATAGTTAACAAACTGCATGATTTTACTAAACATTAATATGATACATAAGCTTTTAGTAACCATCAAATTGCATCTATGCAGGAAACTCGTAACAAAGATTTGCTCATTATTTAAAGATGTCAAGATCTGCAACATACAGTCCATAATATTTTACAATAATCTTGGCCCTTATTTTTCCTTACAAACAGTACTATAAGCAGAGCTCTGTTTCCTTACAAATTCATTACATTTTTTTCCCCAGCAACTAATTGCTCTGTGTGAAGATTAAACCCATGGAACCCTCAAATAAAGTCTTATCTAATTAAAGGTGTTTCCAGGCTGTTAAGCTTATATTTATGGGTTCTGAGTCCTAGTAATAATCTTAGCATTCAAGCTAAGTAACTTTAAAAGGCATCCATGAATGCACTTTATTCATGTCCTTTATTTTCAGCAGTACAAATTATAACAGCTCCCACGGTATGGCATGAGAGCAGGAAAACATAGGACTGGATAGTTTCCAAGACTGTAATTTAAGAGGAAAAAGGGAATTTAGAATGCATGAAGCAATTACATAACAACAGGCCTTTCTCTTCAGTTCCTGTTTGTCTCTAATAAATTACCAGCATACCACTGAGCTGAAAAAAGAATGAACTGCTGCTGTTTGTGCATGAAAAATAGCCACCTTGCTGAATGGGTCTCAGAATCATTGCAGAACGTTACATAAAATAGCAAGGGGTGTATGCATTTTAGAATAGAATAGAATAGAATAGAATAGAATAGAATAGAATAGAATAGAATAGAATAGAATAGAATAGAATAGAATAGAATAGAATAGAATAAGCCAGTTGGAAGAGACCTCCAAGATCATCCAGTCCAACCTAGCACCCAGCCCTATCCAGGGGCACTAAGTCCTCCAAGTCCTTTCCTGAACACTTTCAGGGACGGTGACTCCACCACCTCCATGGGCAACCCATTCCAATGCCAATCACTCTCTCTGTGAAGAGCTTCCTCCTAATATCCAGCCTATACCTCCCAGCACAACTTGAGACTGTCCCCCCTTGTTCTGTTGCTGGTTGCATATTGTGGCTGCTAGTATAAGTGTTGGTTTAGCAAAATAACTGGGGGAAAAAAATAACAGCTTTAAAAATAATTATCTTCAAGATCTGGAGCTGTGCATGAAGCCATAAATAATAAATGGTTTGTGTGAGAAATATAAACACAGAAACAAAAAAAATTATAATGCACCTCTTGCACCTGTGTCACCTCCTTTCTATCCACCGTTGACAAATACTCATTTTATGAACATGTTATTGTTTACAGATGTAAACAGGAAAATCATGTGCTCACAATGAATGCAAATCTGCTTCCTAACAGAGCTAGATACCTGGGGAAAATAATTTCTCACGCTTTAAGTGTCCACCTGACTTCATGATGCATCCAACTGAATTGAACTGAGATGAGAAGGTGAGGTACAATACACAGATTTTATATTGATATTTCTTGGTACACTAAGTATTTATCTGCATCTCAAGGACTGCACCACTAGAAACAAAAAGCAAGCACATGGATTTACTACTGAGTTACCTTCTCTCGGACTGACTCTCCAGGAATGAGCTGTGGTTCAATGGTAACGAACAGCGTTATGTAGGAGCCCTCACTCAGACTGCGCACGGAGTCATAACCTCTCTCAAATCCCAGGTTCTTCTCTTTGCTGTAGCCAAGGAGGACTGGAGGAGTATTCACCTTAAATGTACCATCAATCTACAACACGTGGAAAAATAGGTCTCATTACAAGAGAAACCTCCAGATCTTCCTTTTCAAATACATTTGCTACTCATATTCAAATATTAAGATTCCTTTGATTTCTTTCTTACTCTTAGTTGTAACACAATAAAATGAGAGAATACGACAAATACACTGATTAGCTGTGGGGAAAACATGAGAGATCAGTGTTAAATGTATTAATGACAACTGGATTTCAGCCTCTCTTGCATATTATGAACACTTAATTTAATGAAAATCGTACACACTACTTCTTAGAGAAGAAAGTGCCAGCCTTTCACTGTTTTTCCTTCAAACAGCAATCTCCACGTGGCAATATTTACGTGGAAAAAAGACAAAAGGACAAAATGCAGGTTGTAGGACCATGCTTCTGAAGCTAGCATCACACCAGTAGGCCTTTGCCTATGTGTGAGTGATGTGAGAATAACGCTCCAGCACCCCCAGACGGACACTTTCCACACAGAGGCTGCTGATGCTTCTTGGGTGTAAATGGAAGCACGCCCATGCAGCCAGCTTCCCCACAGAAGAGTGCTCCGACACTCACCAGCCCTTTGTGCTTCCCTCTTCCACCACAGACATTTCATTACCAACTCCTTTGCATTCTCCAATTTTGTATTTTAAGAGATTTAGTCCAAATTGTTGACACTCACCCTTGATTGAAAATAGATGGTAGTAAATGGAATCTTAACACATCCCAGCCAGTGTCTCTCAACACGGGTGCGGATTTCACTTCCTCTTTCACGATCGTCCTGTTAAAAAGTTGCCCAACATAGCATCTTTGCAAGCCAAATTCAATTCCTTTAATTCAATCCACAACTTAATCAAGGCACTGATAAAAATTCTGTATTATTTTAATAATTTACTATAAATGCCAGTTCAGTTACTAGTCTGGGCTTCTAATAGTTCTTTACTAGTATTTTAGATGGCTTTTTGGAGGCAAAGTTGTAGAAAAATCTAACTAAAGCCTGTGGAACAGAAGCACTGTTTTCATGTGTATTGCCTACCAGGGACTTCCAGATCTAGAGTCATCAGCCTACCAGTTCTTAAAGTAAGATCATCTCTATAGGTTAGAGTGACATCCGAGTTTCCAGAGTATCTTCTTTCCTTTTGTTACACCAAATATCAGTTCACTTTTGAAGACAGAATTCTACTCTCAGTGAAATGTGTGCATTATTTTTGGGTTATATTTTCAAGGATTTTGAGTGCTGCTATTTTTGTGCAAGTTGAATCATCTGGGAAAGCTTTCACTGGTTTCAACAGGGGAAGGAGTTATGCCAACACCAAGAGCTTATAAAAAATTCTTGTTACTAGTACTTGCAATTTTTATCTCAATAGAAAAAAAAGAATGCAATACATTGAAAAGATGGGGTGTTTTTCACCAAGCACATGTAAAACAGGATGAGGCAGAGCATAAGAAGATTGTTAATAAAAAATACAGGAGCTGGGATAGTTCATCTGGAATTTAGTAAAAAGTAAGAATTCAGATTACAATTCATATGTTGTCTCTCAGTTTTACTATCTCCAATTTCACTGTATATCAGTAAAAGAGATTACACACACATGTTCAACTCTACCAGCAAATGACATGGTACCGACGAAGGCTGACACTATAGATTACTCCCTCCTGCAGTACTGACTAGATATAAAATCATAAAGAACTGCAGAATAGAGACAAAGAGAGGCACAGGATGGTAAAAGTCATCTATCAGCTTCGAAGAGCTCACAATATTCCGAAGTGTCACTGTCCTTCAGTATTGAACTCACCTCCACAGCATCATGAAGTACTTCATCAAAAACATTAATGAAGACTTCATCCTTCACTGACTGCAAGCTGTGGGTGCTGTAGTCACCATTAGGAGCTCTGAAAAGGTTAAATAAACCAAAAAAGTGCTTTGAATAGAACAGGAAGTTCTGAATGGATTTGCATGCTCAAAAGTACTGAAACTCAGAAATAATTTGGTTTCTTTTTGCCATACCTAAATGGAAGCTCAAGTTCCTCATTCCAGTTGGGGTTTGGGCCCTCTGCTGTTGTGGTCCGGCAGACTGTTCGCTGGAAAGAAACTTCTACAAAAGGACGAACTAAAACCTGGAAACAGAGACCAAGACAAAGGAAGTAGACATCTATAAAAATCATAGAATGGTTTAGGTTGGAAGGGACCTCAAAGGTTCCAACCCCCTGTGCCATAGGCAGGGACACCTTTCACTAGAACAGGTTGCTCAAAGCCTCATCCAACCTGGCCTTGAACACCTCCAGGGAGGGAGCAGCCACAACCTCCCTGGGCAACCTGTGCCATTGTCTCACCACGTTCTCTGTGAAGAATTTCTTCCTAACATCTAGTCTAAATCTCCCTTCTGCCAGTTTAAACCCATTATGAAGCTTTAATAAACCCAACCAAACACCTCAAGATGTTGGCATTTCCAAAAGATGATGTGCATTCAGAATACTTGGCATATTTACATACACATTTTCTCCTGAGTGGGAAATCTACTGGTTATCTAATCAAAGAAGGGAACTGGAACAGAGCAAGTGAGGCAGACAGCAATGGAAAAAAGTGCACTTGTATTTTTTATCTATGATCCAAGAAGCTTACTGCTACAATCCTGTCTGTCTCTGAAACTGGCTCCTACTACAGATAAGCAACTCCTTCTAGACACAACAAACCCCTAATGTGATTAAAAAGCCTTAATGGAACATTTTATTAACACTCAAATTCATGTGGCAGAACCTTTTCTACATTTCCAGAAGCTATTATTTTGAGGGAAAAATCACAAGAAAAAACTCTTAAGGGCTTCCATCCTTATTCAGAAGGATGTTGAATTTTTTTCTTCATAGCAAACAAATGTAGTTTCAGCATCCTTATTGCCCTTCTCTGAACTCTCTGCAGCTTTACTGTCTTTATGGAGGTCAAGGAGATAAGATATTTTCCTGATGGTGAAAGTTCCTGTCTCTGGAAAAGAAGAATGCCCACAAGCTGATGTAAGGAAATGCTAGCTCTCTCATATTACCTGGTTGAATGCCCAGTTTGGGCTATCAGCTGGGATGTGGGCTGCTGGAGAGGCTACAAACATCTCATTAAAGGACCTTGAAGATTTGGATGGTTGATGAAGTTTGCTACAAGAGGAAACAGATGAACAAGAAAAGACAGAGAACACAATACAAAATACATGTCCCTGAATTCTGGAAATACTTCTGATATTTTTATGTTGTGACTTTAACCTTGGAAAGATATTTATTTGATCAAATAACATGAAAAGAATGCCAAAAAGGGGTAGTGAGTGCATAGCTCTTTTAAGCCTCATTGCAAAAGCGTGCTTTGTGTCTTCTGTCTCTTTCCTGAAATGCTTATTAGCCCCAGATTTGTTTTCCCTCTTTCATACAGTCTCCTTGAACTACAGGTTTTTCAGTTTAAGGAGATGAATCCCCACAGAATTCATAAACAGTGTAGACTTCACATATCCAGGCAAGGCCTCTATGACAAAATTAAACCCATATGAATGTAACACAATTGGCAACCCATGAGTGAATTACAATAAAAGTTAGTATGTTTACTTTTCTAGTGTTTCAACTTAAAGTTCACTTTTTTTCCTGTGTGTGTAAAAATACCACAGCAGAGATTACAAAAGAGAAAGCCTTCATGGAGAAAGCAGCTCAAAATCAGATACCATGTAACACAGCAAGACTGAGAGGCTTTTTAGGCATTTCTGTAATACTGATAATGAACTGAAATCTTCACCTTTTTGTTCCTGTCAATATGTTTCTAATATTCTTAGGATGAAGTTATTTACAGAAACCCAACAGAACCTTCATTACAGTAAAGGTTTGTGGTATTTATGTGCTAACTCCTGTATGCACATAAGCAATTGGTCAGCTTGAAAACACCTCTGAGTTAAGTGCAAGGTGCATTAATTTTGGGAGAAAGAACATTGCAGTAATACATTGCTTCTGGAACAAAACCAGTGTTCAGAGCTCAAGCACCTCTGCATGACACAGCATCATGCAGTGCAGGCATTGCCTTAATGTGCCTGAAAGTAATGGTCACCTTTAAAATTAGTCAGAGCCAAATTAGGCTCAGTCCATTAACTTCAGCAGTTCATGAAGAAGACCAACAAGCTACACTCAGGAGACAAATATCCTACAATGAAGAACTGGGGTTTTTTTAATACTTATTTTTGGTATTTAAGATATTAGGAATTAAAATTGCCCTGAGTATAACTAATAGGCTTGCTTAAGCCTGGCTGGTATTAACAAGAGTTATAATGTCATCAAAGCTCTAAGTTATCTTCTGGTTCCTTCCTTAAGCAGGCTGAATAGTCTTTGTTAAAAGATTTCTTCAATTTAGCTGTTACGGGCAAATGATTGTATGATTCTACAAATGTAAAACAGAGCAGTTCTTTATCATCATTAATAAACAGATACATATATGTATGTTTTTATCATGAGGATCAAGGCCACACACATGGCTGAATTTTTATCAGCTTCAGCTGTCAGCAAAACAGCTGCAACCAGAAAAATTAATCTGTGCTGAAGGCAGGCATTTAAACATACCTCATCACTGGTTTTCTTACTGGAATATCATAAGCTCTAATGATGTTCACTAACAGTTTTATGTCTCCATCTGATAAGTTCTGTGCTGTGACCTTCTTCCTTTCTTTCCTTCTTGGCTTTAATGGTCGTTTTGGCTCTGTCAGTTTAAAGATGCTGAGTCCCAAAATACTAATAATCATAAAACAGATATTTAGTCATTTTTGCATAGAATCCAGCACTCATGTTGTTTCCATGATACACATACAAAGTATGCACTAAACAGAAAGGAAACATATCCTGTTAGTGCCATATGAAACCATGAAATGTCAAAATGTTTAGTATGATACAATCTCTCCAATTCTGCCTTGTAAGTCATAAATGTTAAATTATAAAAAAAGTTTTGTTTTGTTTTCAAAATAAGGCAAGATAAGACAACTACACAACTTTGAGATAGATCTAAACTACAGGGCTATAAATAAAGTATCTAGCAATTAACAAAGTTATCAACAACCACTGTATGGGATAAGCAACAAAAAAAAAATCTAATTCCACAGCTAGGTAAAACAAACAATAGGAAGGAAGCAGAATGAATGATGTAACATACCCTGGACCCTCAGAACTTATAACCCCAGGCAAAGCAGAATCAAAGGAAGAAAAATTAAGAAGAAAAAAGGGAAAATAATAAAAAGCAGATGTAATTTTTTATACATCATTGTTATTAACTGCTGACATCCCAAAAACTACTTAAAAATCTGGTAAGCAATGGCATTATTTCCTTATACAGAAAATTCCACAGCAATTACTGCTAGAATAAAACTACCACCAACTGAATTATCTCACTGAGTATATGCTTTAAACTAATCAGGGTGTATTTTAAATTTACTAGCCACATAAAATCAGCAAATAGATTTCAGTATGAAATAGTATTTGTGATAAGAAAAGAGCAACGAAGCATTTTCATTTTAAACAACTGTAAAAGCTGTTTATGGTCTTGTCTGGATTTTTCCATTCTGTGATGTGTAAAAAGTAGGATGAACTCTTGTAAGAGAGCAAGTCCCTGTATCTCCAGCAGATGGAACTGTTTAGGTTTATACTGCAGATGGAAAAGGCTTTCTCTGTACTTTAAGGGTGTCACAAAAAACCTAACAGAAAGAACTTGTCTTTCACATCCTGTTTACTTACATTTTAAAGCAGCAACACTAACCAAGAGATATCCATGCTGATGACTGATAAATGGCAAAATCAGCAAGTATGGGATTTAGAACATAAATTCAAAGAAGCAGTACAAATAATAAAACCAACTAAAAAGCATTTCCAATTCCAGTAGCATTTCTGAAAGTAAACAGCATATGATGACATCAAGCAGCACCAAAAACAGATACATGTAGAAGTTAAATAAAATTACTTTTAAAAATCACATTATTTGCAGGGCATATGCACTGACTCTAAGTGAACAACACCTATACCACCAGTAGTAGTGTTTTTATCTCTGGTGCTTGTCTGATATTTGGGAATCATTCAATCTGGCAGCAGCCTGAGCTATGTTCAGCTCATCAGATCCAGAGACTGATGAATTATATTCTGATAAATCTTATTTGCATGTTGTCACCTTACCTCTGCCAAACCCTGCCCTTCCTTTCCCAATACACTGTCTGCACTGGCAAAGGGGCACCTAGCAACTGAAGTTTATGTACTAGAGAGAACACAAAACCCCATCAGTTAGGCTTATCAATATGCTTTGCAGAAATAGACCAGAGATAGTTTTACGTGAATTATTTTGACTTAGAACAAGTAAAGACAGTTGCTTACCCCAGGCTAGGAATCTCCTCTTCATTGACAAGGTCAGAGTGAAGGAAATGGTGTTTTGCTACAAGGAAGCGGTTTATTACTGATTCTCGAACCTGGGAATGGCAAGAGAAAGAGAAACTGGTAACCATGTTCTGCACTTGCTGTTCTGCCACTACAGTTTGAAATAGCAAAACTTCCCTTTGTTGTATGACTAATGTTTCCTTATGTATTTTTTTCATTCCCCTAACAGAATGAGCAGACTAGAGAAAACAAATTAAATCAAGATAAAGGGGAGAAGATGTTACTGTCGATATCCCATGAGGGTGATGTGATGAAAGGTATGCCCTCTGCCTTAGGCTGCAGGACAAGACACTATGTATTGCATCAAATGACTGCCAACAGTGGCTAGGGCCACTTCTTTTTGAGATTATGTTCTTAGCATCACAGCTTACAAGAAGGAAAGTAAGGAGGAGAAGGAAATTATTGAGTACCTTGGACACAACAGGACAGATTTCTGGGACACTGGAGCAAAAAAAAAACAAATTACATAACAGCCAGAAGAAAAAGGTGCAATTCTGGATTCAAGTCCTTTAAATGCATCATGCACAAGCCTCCACTTGTTCAATTAAGACCAGTTTCAGGCATAAGCTGGAATCTGGAAAATGTCTGTATCTCATGTTTAGAACTGAATCTGGTTTTAGTATTCATGGAAATAATGCATCTAAGTATAGAAGCAAGATATGGATTAAGAAATACTTTGGATCCATACTTTTTACAGCTTACCTTCTGCAGATAGTTGGCAACAACTGCTCTGTGTGCATCTAGGTAATTTTTGCTGTCAATCACATCCCTCTCTTTCAGTCTCTTCTCATAGTCCTAAAGAGTTTGTGATTCAATATATATTCAGTGCTTTATTCCACACATGAAAGAAGGCAAACATTTCATTCATATTAATGTATGGATTACAGTAAACCAAAACAGGTATCAGAGGTTTATAAAGCTATTTTTGATGCTAATGTATACAGCAAAAGCATTGCTAAACTTCCACAAATAAAGACAAGAATTCCATTAAGTTAGAAGATTCAGGTGGTTTATATTACTATGAATAACTTGAAGAGTTCCCTCTCTTCTCTTAAATTTGAGCTTTGACCTGCTGTAAACTGAAATTCCATTTGAACTGAAAATTATTTCTGCTGCTGCAGCTGCAATTGAGAGAATCCTTTATATACCAAAGTGATGCAGTACTGATGGAAGACGACCTGAAATCTGAACTGTTTCAATACACATAACTAGTTTCCACACTGTCTCACATCAGAAGAAAAAGTTTGTTGAGAAACAACAATTACTGAGCTGTTTTAAAGTCACATTCAAGAAATACAACTAGCATAAATAAATAATCTTTGTTTGTACATTGTGAGAAATGAAAGCTCTTTAAGCATCCAGTGTGAAGATTTTGCTTTGCCTAAGGCTTGAGAAAGGGTCTGCGGTCCAACAGAAAAGGCTGAGATAAATACTGATTGCTACCACAAGAAAACATTTACAAACATTTTGGTTCTTGGGGAGAAGGATTTGCAGGAATATTTCTCAGGGCAGTGGTTATGACTCTGGTGCATTACAATGGAAACTCTACTGACTGATGCAACATTTATTCATAAGCTTGGCAGAAACTGCACGTGACTCAGTAAAAGACTACTAAGACAGGCCTAGAGTGCATGATCTACAAGCAGAGGTGGCAATCTTGGAATAACACAGGTTGGAAGAGACTTCTGGTGCTCAGCTGATCTAAAGCCTCAAAGCAGGAACAACTCTAATCAGGAGATTCAGGGCCTTTGCCAATCAGATTTTCAGTATCTCAGGAGTTGGCAATTCTGTGAACATGCTGGACAATGTGTTCTAGAATTTTAATGTATTCTTTGTGAAAAATGTTTTCCTTGTAACTAACAGGAATTTCTCTTAGAGTAACTTGTCTCTATCATCATCTTGCCTCTCTAATTAGGATTAATCTTGTTCTCTCTTCTCTGCATCATTTCACTAGGTACCTGAAGGAAGCATAAGATACCCCTTAGCCTTGCCTTCTTAGGTCAACGCAAACTTAATTCTTTTCAGCCTCTTCTTGAATACCATCTTGTGCTCCAGCCCTGTAGCTATTCTGGTAGCTCTGTGCTGGACTTGTTCCTACATCTCAATGTCTTTCTTGCAGTGGACAAGGTGTTCAACTTAATTAGCTTAGTGAGGCAGAGAATAATAAGCAATCCACTATCTGCCCACAACTACTTGAGGGACTATTAAAAGCAGAGAGTGCCAATTTTATCTCTGTAGTACTAGACAATAGAGGAAAAAGAGCCATAAAACAACTGAGAAGGCCCAGGTTGGGGACAGGATTTTTTTTTTTTTTTAATTGCTAGAAGAATAGAGCAGCACTGGAACAGGTTATGCATAAAGGCTGTGGAATCTCCCATTTAGAGCTTTTCAGGACCTGGCTAGACAAATACACAGCTGATCTCATCTAGTGCTGGCTGCAGTTCAGTGGAAGGCAGGACTAGATGACCTCCAGACAACATAGTTTCCAAACAGTATTTCCACAAATCTCTGAAATTTCAGACTTCTTTGCCAAATAGTTAGTAAACCAACTAGGAACAATACCACTTTAAGCTTAGTTGTTAAGTTCTTCTCATATAAAATGAACTTGGAATGGNAAAAAAAAAAAAAAAAAAAAAAAAAAAAACCAAAAAAAAAAAACACCCACCAAAAAAACCCCCACACACCAATTTTTAAACTTCCTTTCAATTTTGAATGGTAACACAAAATTAACAAAGTTAGTCTGTAAGCCCAACTGGATCAGAAATGTATTTCAAAGATGAGGCACTCCTTTAATTAATCAAAATTAAACTCCTTTGATTAAACAAAATTAATCTAACATTTTAAAAGGAGGAGCCAGAAATTATTGAATTAACAAATTTCTTTTAAAAAAACAGATATAATGCAAAAGAAATCAAAGAAGGAGTTTTAAAAAAGAAATTACTGAAGATGGTGTAGGGATAAAGCAGCAGTTCCCAGAATCTGTGATAATTCTGATTCTGCTAAGGCAGTGAACACTAAAATGCTTCTTAGCTACATGAATTGCCAAAGAACAAAAGCATGCACAACTTAACACTAGTAATGGAGTTGAGATTAAAAATAATTGAAGTATGACCCACATTAAGACATGCATATATTGCATTTCAGAAAGGTAATTAACAGACAAGCAAGGATAGGGTAAGCTAATTGGAACAATGTACTAAACCAGAAATACCTGCAACATAGGCTGTAGTGTAAACATAAAAAGGTTTTCATTCTCCTTACAGTCATTGTTTCCAGTCTCTGCAGAAATGGCCTAAAACAAGTCTAAGCCTTAATTAGTTTTGCATTACCTTTCTATATTTGAAATCACTTCTAAATCATTCCATGATTCTAAAAGGCTCTTTAAAAAACACTAAACCCAGCAAGCTTACATCATCTGTGTGCAGAGCAGTTGCTGTGTTTTTTTCTCCTTCCACAGTGCAAATATTGCTTTGGAATGAAGCAATCTTAATTAGATTAAAATAATACTAGAAAAGACTGAGGGATCAAAAGCTCTAATCTTTTACAGACCAGCATAGCTGTAAATTCTTTAAAGGGACCAACTGACTTAACTGGAAGGTAAGCAGTATCAGCATTAAAACTAGAAAAGAAATATTTTCTTCTACCTGGAAGATTTTGTCACTGATTTCTCGTTCATGTAAAGGGACTTGCTTATAGTTTCGGAACTCTGCCACCTCCTCATTTCTGAGCTGTAAGAGTCGGAATCTCTTTGATCTGTTAAATTCCTCATCAGAAACAAAATTAAACTCTTGCTGCAACTGCTCCAACCTGAAAAAATCAGGAATGTGTGCCTCTCCACTTGTAGCAACCTAAAAGAGCAAAAATAAATTAACTTTCTCATGTCAAGTGGCAAATGTTGATAAAATTTAAGTCTTACATGAATATTGCAAGGGTGTTCATTTTAAGCAAAAGCAACTGAGAGACTGCTTCAGTTTCAGTTTGATCCAAGTGTTTTGAAGTAGGCTTTTACTCAGCAAAGCATATGACATTAGACATTTAAGAAAAGAATAAAATTGTATTTCCTTGTAAGACAAAACTTTGAAGAGTAGGAAAAGTGGCACATAGCAGAATATTCTAACAAGCTATAAAGACAATTAATTTACACAACTTCAGCTAAGCAAATAACTGATGTTTAGATGAGTCCCAACTTCTACAACACAACAAGATCTCTTTGTACCACTATCATTAAGGAGCAACTTCCTATTTAATAACATGCAAATACACTCGGAATACCTCTTGACTTTAAGGAAATAATGAACTCAAAACCTGTGCTTTTTTAACTTATCAACATATTCCCTTATACCTACTTTTCCCCTACAGCTAGAATACTACTGAACGTATTAATAAATCATACTCAGTAATAAATCATTAACCCACTAATAAATTGATTAATAAATTCTGTTTTCAGTAGACACTTTGCTTCTTTCACTCATGCAAGTACATCCATCACAAATTCAAAAGCTACTGCCCTCCCTGGCATGTATGCAGGTTGACTGAGGAGGCACTGGTGACTTGGTGTTTCATGGCCCCATTAGCTCTACAGCTCTGAAAAAAACACTTACCATGATCAGCTGCATCAGAGCTGCATTGTTTGGGTCATTTGGATCAAGTTTTGCTTCTGCCGCCCACTTGGCCAGTTTCTTCATGTCAGTTAAGCCTGATGTGCCAATGGATGCAATAGCATCAATATTTTTTAAAGCACTGAAAAGACAGAATTGGCAGTACTTACACCTAAACCATGTGGATTAGCAATACTTAAAAAACAACTTTGGCAAACCCCAAAAAGCTCCCCGCAACCCAAATAGTAAATTACACTACATAATTCTTAGTTGTAGCTGTGCCAAGTGAGAGAATGATGAACTGCAATGGAAATTAAAGGACAAAATATGAAGGAATGGTGGAAAAGAACTTTTATACAAGGTATAATAAGGTGCTTATTGATACATTTATGATACACCTACACTCTTCCATGCTGCTGATTACTAGCAGGTAAAATGATAAATTGCATCGCAGAATGAAAGTGAACATGGAAGTTTTGGCAATCCATACTGAAAAGAATTTCTCAGATGCACAGTCCTGGCTCACACCATGTCTTAAAACCTGTCTCCTGAATGGCTCTCAGAGTTGTGTTACAGGCTTGGTTTCTGCCCACTACTCTGCTGTTTCTGGACAGACCTGGGGCCTGATTCATTCCCTCACCATGTCTGCAGCAGCTGCCAGCACCCTGCTCTGCCTGTCACGGTCAGCTCCCATGAGACTGCATGCTGGCTGGCAAGGACACTGCCTGTGCTGGGACACCCTTGCAGCACCTTGCATCCTTGTGGAGCAGCCCTGATTTTGGTCTTCTCTGACAGCATGAGTCCCAGCCTCACTCCTTATCCTTTGGATGATCCTGCTCAAGTAGTATTTATAGTAGGCAAGGAAGTATGTCAGGTAGTCTGGAGGCCATCCACACACTGACATGCTGGTCAGGCTTCTGACAACTTCCCAGAAAAGCCTCCCCTGAGGCCCTACCACTCCCAAACCCTTGCCAATACAGCAGGACATGTTATTAGCCAACCACTACAAAAGGTGAATGTTGCCCCTTCTCCTGTTAGGGCTGTTCAACTGAGTCCCTGTTCTGTACTTATCTGAATATTTCCAATAAAGCTTTAAGAAGTTCTGGATCTTTCCTGCACTTGGCTAGAATCAGCCAAATATCCAGCAGTTACTGGAGCAGCAGATAAAGCAGGAACATCAAGGTTATATCTTTAGGCACCAGCCTTGAACAAATGCACACTGAATCACAATTGTGCTGAAAAGCTAATGGGCAGCAAAAACTAATTTTAGACATGAAAATCTTGTCTCTGACTTTCACAAGAGACAACGGAAAATCACAGAGGGCTGTTCATCTCTAGAGGATGACTCAAAGAATGTTTTACAGCAAAACTTCTTTCTGAAATTCCCCATTTTACTACAGTGATTAGTCTCCAGAGTTTAAAGTTAGCCTTTGGGAATGCATCCCTATATTTTAATCTCATACTATTCTAGTCTCATTGAAGTCAGCAGGTTACTCATATGCTGATCAGGAAATTGTTCTGATGGCTGCAGCTTGGGTCAAAATGAGTAACAGAACAACTTGGGATACCAATGTCTGGTCTCTAAACAAATATAAATTTGACAGCATCTAATCAGCTGGAAGAGTCATTTGCTCAGTGTTAATAAACATGGCAAAGGCTTGCCAGTGAAGCTACCTGAGAACATTACAGAACCACAGAAACACTCAGGTTGGAAAAGACCCCCAAGATCACTAAGTGAAATTGTTATCCCTGTTCTACAAAGTTCATCCTTAAACCATATCCTCGAGCATCACATCCAAATGGCTTTTAAACATACTCAAGGGTTGATGACTCCACCACCTTCCTGGGCAGCCCATTCCAATGCCTGACCATCTTGCTGGGAAAAAAATGTTTCCTAATGTCCAGTCTAAACCCACCCACTCATAGCTTGAGTCCATTTCCTCTTGTTCTATCACTAATTACCTTTGAGAGGAGCCCAGCACCAACCTCTCAACAACGTCCTTTCAGGCAGCTGTAGACAGCCATGAGGTCTCCCCTCAGCCTCTTCTCCAAACTAACCATCCCCAGCTCCTTCCGTTTCTCCTAACAAGATTTATTTTCTAGTCTCTTCCCCAGCTTTGTTGCCCTCCTCTGCACTCTCTCCAGCACCTCCACATCCCTCTTGTAGTGAGGTGCTCAAAACTGAACAGAAGGAGCTTTGTCTTCTTGACTTTATTAGAATCAGAGGTAACAAAACAGACAATCTACAACAGCCAACATATAGCCACAGGGCAAATTAAATTGTTTTGAACAGAATAATATACTAATTTCTGCAGGTCAAAAGGCTTCTTATGGATAAAACCCACAAAAGAATATTATCTTGCGAAGATCTGCCAGATAAGAACTTTTCACTGATTCATTCACTTACAGTGTCACCCCTCCATGATAATTTCTACTGCTTTCCTTGTGCGTTCTGTTATCATTAATTACAGAAAAGGCATTTAAAGCATTTGTTCAAACAGCTTCCCCAAGTGCACTTTGGATAAGAAAGAGATGGAGCTTCTGTTCTTAGGAAAATGATTACAGAGAAGTTTCTTGCCAATATATACATCTTCTCTTAGAAAATCATAAAAATGAGCTGATCAGCTTGAGTATAACTTCAACATTGTCTATAAATAATATAATAAGAGATAAGTTTCACAATAAAATTGAATAAACTGAAGGAAAACGATTAGGAAAATTCTTGATTATGAAAGTGTTTGTTAAAAAACTCTAACATAATCAGTTTCCCATGAATCACTGGAAATTCTTATCATGTTACCTTGGAATGCCTGTGTTTTGCTGAGATACTGGAGGAATTAAAGGGATTCCTTTTTCTCCAACTGCCCAAGAGACACTATTGGATACTTTCCCAGAGGTCATTAAAGACATTTTGTTGCTACCATCAGCTTCAAATGAAAAGGGCACACCTATATAAGGGGAAAAAACACAAAGTGGTGTATTACACAAAGTGGTGTATTTATACATTCAAGCACAATGTCCAAATACTTAACAGAAGCAATTCCTGAAAAACAAGTAGTCGAACAACCTGTGCCTCTATAGAAATGGAATAATGTAAAACAGCTTGATCCTGCTGCATGTTCTACAAAAGAGGGAAAGATTCCGTGATATGTACAGAAAGGCTTTCCATTTTGGTTGGAAGGACAGGCTATGCCTTGAAAGCCAAAGGCTTTTTTTTCCCCTTCACATATGCACAGTACTTAATATTTCTAATAGTTTTCAGACTCAGCATATTGTTATTAATGAAACAGAAATTCAGACAAAAAAAAGAGTTGTGCATGTCTGCAAAGTCAGCCCTTAGGTTTTGTGATAACAATTGTATATTCACTCATTGTGAACTGTCAATGGCATCTGCACACACCTTGGTTGCAATATTTTTTTTTAACCACATTTCTTTCCTTCACAGTTTTGTGTCTGTCTTCTGCTATAGATTGATCTGCGTTTCATATATGGCAAATTTATGTAAGGCCACCATCTCATAATGCTGTTCAAACTGATTATATAAACTTGAAAGCTCCATATGCTACTTTTATTTTATTTCTTCTTTCCTTAATTCCCCCTTGTTTATCGTTCTGAAGTCCCAAAGATAAAATGTGTTGCAGAACGTCAACAAAGCAAATAGGAAGACAAAAAATTGCTCTGCATACGCACTTATACAGCCTGTTCTTCAGTGGTTTAAAACATTAAAATCACTGGAGCTGTAACAATTAATGCCATCTGCTTGCTCTGCAGCATCAGAGGCCTGATTACTTAAACACTAAAAAACCCTGAACACCTTCTATAGCTAGGAGAGCTCCACTGATGAAAATAAGTAACACATTTTTATTATATATAGCATAAAATTAGTAAAAGAAAAATTCCACAGCAAACTTCAGTAATAAGACTGAGCTACAGAAGCTCTAAGTGCTTTTAACTGAATTTATTCTGCAACTCAGATCAGCCAGTAAGCTACATCATTTCAGCAAAATGAGAAGCGTGGAACTGAGAATGAATGAGTCCTTACCACTCCCGACTCCCTCGTGGTCTAACGTCACACGCTGATTGCTGCTGAACTCTATTTCTTCTATAGGAGCACTGCTTGTCAGAACTGTAGTCTCAGGAACAGGTAGGAACACTTCAGCCAACAAGGTGGTACTGCTCATACCTGTTGTTTCATACACCTAGAAAAAAAAACCACATGGTAACAGGCTTAGTAAAAAAAAAAAATTACACACGTATTCATGAGAAGCTGAAAACATCATGGAGACTATCTGGACAAAAGGTTTTATGATTTCAGCATGGAATCATTAATTAAGGCAATTGTAATCATTTACTTTCTAAAATAACAATTAACAGACGTTTCAGCTACCAGCATCTAATTTGGTCTAAATTCTTCAAAAATGTGTCTCCTCCTCACCTAATGCACCTCAGAATAGTAAAAATTCTGTCTGCAAAGAGCATCACTGTACAATATGCAACTGCTTCTGACTATCACTAGCATCAGCTGGAGATGCCAGAAGGATTCTGTTTCATTAATTCTCACCACAAGACAGGGTAAAGAACATAGACCCTGTTCTGGCAGTACTGCAGGCTGCTTCCCTCTTTCCTGGCCAGTGATGTAAGTGATTTCTGCATTCAGATGTTTTAATTCACAATGGTATTCCTTTTCCCTGTCAATTTCTGCATTACATAAATGGAGAAGGCAAGAGGTATGCACCCTGCCCTAGGACACCTATGATAAGTTACCTAACAGTCATCTAACAGAAGTAGTAGAATCTTCACCCTGTTTCTCCTAAAAATGTATTGTATTGATGCTGATGTGAGTCACCCATTAATTCATATTGATTGGTGGGGGTGGTGGTTTGACTCAACTGCACTGCTGATCAAGTCAAGTGCAGTTATGGATGTTACTAGCAATGAATTTTTTTCTTACTCTGCTTCAGTAAACTTTATGATGATTTTCCTGTGTGAATAATAATGTTTTAAGACCTCTTTGGCAAGTTTATCTGCAACATAAATTAGTTTTTCTAAAAGCAAGAGGCTGCTCCACTAACATATTTAATCATGTCTCAATTACTTCATTTCCTTTATGCAGCTCATAGTCATGTAACACATACATGTAAAATTCACATATACACACACTTATCTATATAGATAAAGCATAAGCATCAAAAATGTAGCAGCAAAGTTAAAAGTTTGTGACTGAAGAAGCAAGGAAGGGGTAGGTCTTTCACTTTTCTCAGTGTTTGTAACATAAATATAAAGCAAACCAGAAGCGTTAGTGGACTGATTAAACCCCACATTATCTTTCTAAAAGTTACTATGCTAAATCATTATCTACCTGTAGTTTCAAACTCTCTGGCCAGTTGAATATTTGTAAATTGAAAATCTGTCCAAAGTGAACTCTGAAATCTGAACTTATTGGTCGGGTAACAGTCCTTGATACTTCTTTGGAGTTGAAAAGGACTTTGATGAACACTGAGCGTTTCTTCACATCTTCTCGCCGCAGAACTTCTCCCCTGTAAATAGGTCAAACAAGTTGTCATATAGTTTTTAGAAATAATTAATGAATAGAAATGTTACTAACAGGAACTTGAGTTCTCAAGAGGAAATGGAAGTCACCTAAATAAAGGTGGTATTTTTCCAAAAATGTCTACAAATGTTGTCTCATGTTCTCAGGTACATATAAAATGATGTAAAAATTAGCAGGTCAAGTTTTATATCCACTAAAGCCAACTCCACATAAAAGGAGTTACTCAGGGAAATTTTTTCCTTTCTATTCCCTTTCTCCCAAAGCACAACAATGTATACCAAATTGAGTTAAGACTTTTAAGCTAAAGTTTTGAGTCATTTGGAGCAGAACAGCCAAGCAATATTCCCTGATTAAGCTATATAAAAAAAGTACGAAACCAAGCAGTTTTCAAATGACTAAAATCTGCTAGCTGCATGTTAAACTATCTGTGTAAATGTGGAAAGCTACACAAACAAATTCATTTATATTACCCACAGTGAAATCTCTGGTTTACTACAAGATTTATTTTCCTTTTGTTGACTACAGCACACATCTGGTGTAAAGGACTAGCTAGTGAGAGTGGCATTGACAGAAGTGACCTAAACTCTACACTGAAAGCAGCTTCTTTGTACACACACCACTCTTCTATGCAGATGCTGAAGGAACACCAGAAGGCTCAAAGTGAATGTGTGGCTTATGCGTTCTCCAAGTCCACTTTACACAAAGTGACATGTGACTTGAAAATTATCTAAGTTATACCAGCTTCAAAAGCCAAATTGTTATCACTTAGGCTGAACAGAATGGTGAGTATGTGCTTCTGAAGCTGTACAAACAATAAATTAATAAATAACTGTAGAAAATCATGAATGAAGTCATTCGCAGGCCAACGTTATCTTACCGAGGACACAGCTCTGTTGCAGTTACACTGCCTGACAGGACGAGTTCAGGAATTAGAGCAGGCTCTCCAGGTTTCCTTCTACAGTTGTCAGCTTTTTTCCTAACCTGCTGCTCTATTTCAAGGCTACTGACCATTTTTGGTGGGATGGGTTTGACACGTTCATCACCAAGATCACAATCTTCTAATGATTCTTCTTCTTCAGGAATGTCTTTTTTCTTCTTTTTCTTCTTGGACTTCTGCATACAAAAATAAGTGTTCTCATGATCTTGTTTCAGTCAGGAATTTTTTTCCTGTCATTCTCTTGGTCCACATGTGCTAAACATGTAGGGGAAATTACTGTGTAACAGTAAAATCACCACGCACAAAAATCTTATTTCTCTCATTCTCTAGCGCTGCTTCAGATTCAGAACTGAGCAATGCATTCCATTCATATGCTTCAAACAAAACATTTACTTAACCTTTCCAACCAACTTAAAAAATAAACATGTTTCTTCACCATTTTGGCTAGCAGCTGACTTCCCATACAGCCTAAGTTATCATGTGCACTCTGTTAGGACTGAAAGAAGGTTACTCAACAAGTAGACACAGTTCTTCAAGATGTATTGTCTGTATACACCTTGGTAAAGTGATGTATACGTACCACAGACTGAAAAAATTATGCATAAATACTCTGAAATTGATTTTCTTTCTAAATTATGTTAAAATCTGAACACACTTAGAAATCATTTTATTTTTTTGTGAAATAAAAAGATTGAAACTAACCTGTGCCTTCTTCCAGGATTTCCACTCTTGTAGCTCAGTTTTGTACTCCTCCTTTTTCTTTTCATATTCTTCCATATATTCTTCTAGTAATTCACTTATCTCAGCTTGAATTTCTGCTTCATATGCTTTTTCATCTAACCTCTGATCAACCTCTTCCCTTCAAAATGACAGTAATCAACATGTTGCACAAATGAACGTAAGACCTATAGTTAAGTCTGTAACATGTAACAAATGTCTACTTCTTCATGAATTGACTTCATTATCTCAGAAGTCTGTTCTATGTTAAAATACTAGCATAAATAGTGAGTATCTGCAATGAATATAATTACTTCTTTACTCATTAGCCTTTCTGTTACAGTAATTTCTTGTTATTTTAACTTACTTTCCTCCCCAAACTCAAAACGAACAGCAGCAGACTCAACCAGTGCCAGGCACTAGTCAAATTCTCACTTCTGCATCCTTCATATCAGAATTTTAAGTTTCCAAACTGTCTAATCTTATTAAAACCCCACTGCTGGCAAACGATGTATAAAAGATATTATCAAAACGTACTTCCTCAAATAAAGTTTCAGGGGTGTGTTAGTAAACTTCTGAAAGTCACGGAGGGATTTAATCTGTTTCCAAACTTTTATAATGGTCTTAAGCAACATTCTGTCTTTTTCTTCTTCAGCATCACGAAGTCTTCTGGTTTGCCTAGAAATACATACACACACATGCACAAAAGCAATCAGAATTGTATAACTCAGTTGAACAACAGAGTGAAAACTTGGCATACCAAAAGCCAAAGTGATATGGGTTTCAATTTGATGGATGGCTGCAGTGGTTTAAATCCAAGGAGCATAAAACCCAGACTTGAAGATGGCAGGATTTGATTTCCTTCTCTGCTCTTAGTCTCCTGCATTCTGAACAATCTGACTTCAATTACAACTCTTTCTCTAGAGAGCTCCAAGTTTTCTGAAATGCTTGTTACAGCTGTACATCATTAAAAACATTTTAGAGTCAATTCACGTAAACAATAGCCCGGGAAGCCTACACTGATGCTCTGAAATAAGGCTTATTACAACTGCATACTGCAAAATATATTTTAAACCCAAGATGCTTGTAGCTCTGTTAAAAAGGACCTGCAGAGATGAAGTAATGTATGAAGTAATTTAAGCCCTCTGACAGCCCTGTAAGATTCTTAACACAAACAAAACTAACAGGGCTTTTTATTTTGTCTCAGAATTGGTATTTCCCATTTCCACCCTTGAATCTGTTTGCAAATGAGCTATTCATTAGCAGTTTTAATAACCAACACACACATTCAAAGTAAGTGTCTATGCAGCACAAACACAAACTGTTTCCAGTTCTATCTTGGTAGTTAAACATGCCTAGTAAAAAGAATGCGATTTAAACAAAAACAAATAATTAGGAGATGTAAATTGACACGTGACTGCTTGGAATGATGGAAGGCAAGAAAGCCGAGCTGAGAGAAGAAATACATTATACATTTATATAAAAGCATAAATAGACTTAGTAAAAATAATATCCAAAGAAGAAATGCAGACTTTTCAGAAAAGAATATGAGTAACTTCTCCATTTCATTAGGTAGCAGTCTGAATATCATTTAGCCATGCAGCTTAATGACCTTTTCTTCATCTACCAGATGAAGTTAGAAGATGAAGCTTAAAGACATAGGAACATAAAGATCAGTAATTGCACTATTCTAACTAAGGCACTCAGTTTGGAAGCAGAACCTCTCAGAAAATCACTGCTGCTAAAATACTTCAGCCAGAAGAGCCTGAAAGCCGCAATCCACAGCATACATCAACTTCCTCCTCAGCAAATGAGAACAGTAGGGCTGAAATCAGCAATTTGCAAAAGTTCACTCTATTCAGATTATATTTCTTCCTCAAACGGATGGAAAACTGTCTTCAGACAGTAAAGAGTACACATCAGGTATGTTATTGGAGGGTGGAGGAAACAATTAGCTTATTTTTCACGCTACACTCTTCACATCTGTAATTTCTCATGAGCGCACTACACTGACCATCAGGGAAATGCAATATTAAAAGACAGACAAGGCAGGTCAGATATTTTATATGAGGCCCAAGTTAGTATTAAACACCATGACAGTAAAAATTCCCAAGCACATCTGAGTCTCATATGTGTAACAGCTTCCAACAACAGAGCTGTAGCCAGAAGGAATTAGATATGAGAAGCCCCAGAACAATCCCAGCCAAGCTCATCTACGTTACTAAGGCAGCACAGATCTCACTGATTTGAGCCATGTCCCTCCCGATTCGTAATAGTGTGACACTGAACTAAAGCACTCAGGTCACACAACACTGAAGATACCCAGAAGGAATATTCTATCTAATTAGAATTAACCATCAAGCGAGCCTCAGGGTTGATGCCAAAACCCAAGAAATTATTCCCACAGTGAACCTATCCATTACTATCCTCATCCTTTCCATGGTGAGAGCTGCAAGGCACTGTATGGTAACCAGCACTGTACAGAGCACACTGCCTGTCCCTAGTCCTCCAGTGTTCTAAGAAAACAGTAATAAAAGCTACTCCTTTTTTGATAGAAGGAAGACTTTGTCCTTTAGTATAAACTAATACATAATCTGCATGTCCTGCACAGACACCAATACTATAAGAAGACAGTGTACTTGAGGGATCGATATCTGAAGAAGCAATTCCCAAACTAAGATTAGTGAGTGGATGCATTAGAAGACGTAGATTTCAAGGCTGAAAGTCAAGTTGCTATTAAACAACAATTTTTTTCTCAATACTGTATTGCCATGTGACCCATTACAGTCTAAACTTCAATATATGTAAATTAATACATTACTGCCTACTTTCAGAAAGTGAAAAAGTTTCTGATTTTTAAGTATCTACTAGTTTAGCACAGAACAACTTA
The DNA here is from genome assembly GCA_013396835.1 of Psilopogon haemacephalus. Classification (NCBI taxonomy): domain Eukaryota; kingdom Metazoa; phylum Chordata; class Aves; order Piciformes; family Megalaimidae; genus Psilopogon; species Psilopogon haemacephalus. Next base: position 1,045,586 of record VWZI01006231.1, on the reverse strand, counting down.
GTTTTTATCATCCTGCTTACACTTACAGCTCAACACTATCCATATGCCAAAAATAATACTTTGACTACCAAGCCAAAACTGTAATGTATTTTTACTACCCACTTACTGTCCAAGAACAATAACTGCAATCTTGTAAAACAAAAATATTAACCCATTGGCAAAAACACAGCCAAAATACCTAAGAATGGGAAATGAATCAAGAACACTTGTGTAATGAGGAAGAAGTTGGAAAAAAAATAGGTTTGTCTGTTCAAAAAATTACATCACTTGCATTGTTGTGAGAGTTTGCATGCATCCAGATGATGTCTATTGAAACCTTAGCTGAATTTTAATTGTGAAAAATAGCAGCAAATATTTACTAAGTAATTAATAAAAAATAATCAAATGAAAATTCTTTTCAATCAAAATTTCATCCCAAGCTATACTTTCTTAATGCTTTGGGTTTTTTAACTCCGCTTATCCACTAAGAACTCTCAAGCCCTTAAAATTCTTCCAGATCTACTTATAGTGGAATTTTGAAGTCTGACATGAATCATATTCTGTATCAGGTTGGGAAGGAAAAAAAAAAGGAATATATTTTAAAAAATAAGTGTAAGGAATCCATACCTACCTGATCTCAATTTTATATTCAGGTATGCTTTGCTGTGCCACAGGTCTAGGGACACCAGCACCACCATCATCTACACTACATTGCACGGCATTCCTCAAAGCATGAAGCTTAAATGAACAAACAAACAATAAACAGAAGGTTTGGTATTTATGAGGCATACAGTGTAATGCACCTTGACATTAAAGAGCTAATTACTACATAACATAAAACTCTGGATTGGCATGATTCTGTATTTACAGGGTTTTACCATGTGTGAGGTCCTGATTCTCCAGGATGAAATTCTAATTTGCACCCAGGTGAAATACTTAGGTGTTCACCTTCTGACAAAATGCCATTCATTACACACAATTAGAATGTCATCGCCCTACTCTAAAGAAACAAATTCAGCTTTTAAGTTAAACTGTCTTATCATTCTCTCAGTAAGCTATAAGAACAGAACAGAAATACCTTGTCTGTGAGAAGTCTGGTAAGATTCTTCTGTTGCCTTGCTAAGTACTGGTCATATAACTGAGCCAGTTTAGCTGCTAAAACATGCTCACGGCTAAAACAGGGATGGTGGGTGAATATTAGTCCTGAGATATCAATATCCAATTGAAATGGTCCCTGACAATCTCCAGGTCCAACAAGATACTGATGGGCAGCTGTCATTTTTGTTGCCTGAAAGAAAAACAAATATTGAAATGGATTTGCAAGCCCTGAAAAAGACAAGCTTGTAAAGAGACTCTGCGACCAAAAATGACCCATTTACCACTACCTACATCTAACTACTGAGCCTTAAACTGTAAAGGCTTCTCTGGTAACCTCTTTGCTTTATTGACAAGTGGGTGGCATAAAAGTACCATGGGTACTCTACACAACAGAATTTTGATAGTCCATATGAGGATGAATTAAGCAGTCATCTGCTTGCACTGCAGGTCTTGCTGAGTGATGAAGATAAATGACACTGAACTGGATAAAGAAAAGACTGTTAGTTCTCTTTTCACCTGTTGGCTTAGTATCACTATGTCCTCTTAGAACTGAGATCTAAGATAATTAGTCCAGCTCTCAGAGAGCAGATTTCTTTGTAGACCATTTGGATTGTGCACGAGAATAAACACAGTGTTTGCATCCTCATTCTAATTGTCAGGGAAATTCACACCCACAAAGCTCAATGAAGGCCTTTGGTAACAAAGCTTAAAGAGCCAGCTTCAATGTGCTGCAACCAAAAGGCAATCATGGCTTATCCTCAGGTTACTGAAATCAGAACAGAATCAGCAGTGCTTCCTGTCTGACTACTGCTGCTCCTGTCTTAGAATTCTTCAGAAGGAATTCATCAGAGATATTATTGTACCAGAAGAGATTAAGTTGTTAGTTATGCAGTACTTGTTGAAGTCCTTTCCTAACAAGTGGGAAAAGGAGGCTTGAGACGGGAATTCAGCTGTTGCGTTCTTTTACAGGACTGGCATAAAGGGCCATGAAACACACTTAGGTCCATCTGATCCTTCTATATCCAGTTACTCAAAATGTTTAATATGATGCAGTCTGACATAAACCCAGCAGCTTTAATTCCTTATGCTTATACTGTTTTCTGACCATAAAGGACCCCCTAAGCTTCAGGTCTTACTTTCAACAGTGCTATGGGTATTTATGTCACCATCCATATAACATAGTTGGATCTAGACGATCTTTAAGGTCTCTTCCAACCTAAACCACTCTATGAATCTATGGTGCTCTTGAAACATAAGCTCTATTGGCCTGTTCTTTCTATGATCTAAGCTGGAGCCTCTTTTCCTGCATGCAGAAAGACCCTGCAGAGATCTGTGGTACTGGATGCATCCTGTGAATTCCATGTTTGTAACCAGTGCCAATTAAAAGGCAACATTCAAATCTGTATCAAAAGCCGCAGACAGAAATTCTGTGTGTCCCAGAAGAGCAATCTACTTTGAAGTCTAAAAAGCCACAGTTTTTCCAAGTGGGTAATAAAGTGCTAACAAGCAGAACAATTAAAGCCTGCTTAAAGCATGCTGAATGGTTTTAATTGAAATTTATTTTGATTTGCACTGAGTGCACACTGCAACTGCTGTTTGCCAGTGTGGGTATGCTGTGGTTGAGGAAAAAACAAAAAAGATCTGAACCGATGCAATATAATTAAAAATCAGTTACTTTCTACATGAGCAAACTCCATGTTAAGACTTACAGTGATGAAATTCTCCAAAGTAACCATCATGCACTTGCCCTTCTATTATTTGTCTCTTAAGTTGCAGAGAGCACCTCCATCCTGGTCACCATGTCTTTCTACCAGCTTCTACCATGAGGAGCTTCATAGATACACTAATACAACTACACTGCTTTGGCATGAAAACATTTAAGGGTCCCTGAGAGACCTTAGTGACTCACAGACTTGAAGCAGTTTGTCACTGTCATGTCACTATTTTAACCAGTAGCATCAACTAAGCACTTCACCCTTTTTATGCATTATTTTAACAGAAAAAAAACAGGTGGAGTATAATTTTTAAAGTAAAGCACAATTAAAGACCAGTTGTGGAACCCCAAAAAGCAGTTAGTACTTCTGGCTCTTAGCATAAAACCCTTCAGCTCAATGGGGTTTCTGGTACAGAAGAATTGGGATATTTGGTTTCAGGAATCACACATGAAATATGTTTACCTTTCTATGCACTGTTTCAAATTCTGGTGCAATGTCTTCCAATGAGAATATTGGAGGCCTAGTAAAAGACTGCTTAATAGGATTTGGCAATGCTAACACTTTGCCATCTTCCCCAAACCACTCTTTCCCCTGCAAATAAAAGCAGAATTGCATATTGTTTTTTACTTTAACAGGAATAACTTGCAAAGTTAGAATTCTTATGAAAATGAGTTACAGAAGAAAAAGTGACTAAGAATTGTTTGCAATCACATTAACCAAAATTTTTCTATGACATCAAAATGGTATCTTCAAATATTTTGAAATCAAAAGACCAAGAATGATTTTTTCCTCTCCATATTCAGTTACATTTAAAAAACAGAATAAGATAATCTACACCAATATCTAATTACACTTACAGTCTGATCAGTAAATTTCTACTTAGCCTATTACTTCATATATCTTTCTGCGGACACAGAAAACAGCCATTCCATATTGCTTCTTTATGATCTTCTAGCAAACAACAGTGGCCAGGTTGTCTAAGCCTTTAAACATACCTCTAGCCCTAACAGTATTTTATTTTAAAAGTATTTTATAATTACCACTATTGTAGTGGCAACTAAACTTTGGCACAGACAAGTGAAATCATTTGTCCCCCAGAAGACTGTGAACAGAGTCAGGAAAAGACATCAGATTTCTACGACCCAGTCTGGTGCTCTGACTATTGGCATATACTAAAACACACTTCTACAAAAATCCACATTTGCTGATGTTTCGAAGATGAAAGCCTCATACCACCACAGTCACCCACCTACTTAACTGTAACGGAATACAGATAATTGAAAAGTTTTAAAAGATAACTAAGAAAGTAGAGGTGACTTACTTGCTCCTGTCTGAGTATCCTGTTTTCTAAAATATTTTGATTAGACTGTGACACAAAGGGCCTTTCTCCTGTGTAAAGACCCTCATCCTCAAGGTATCTAGGCTGCATGTTTCCAGGCACCTTCTCAGAAATGGGCACTAATGAGAAGATAAATAGAAAACATGTAAAATATCTTATAAGTGTAGTTCTAGCCTAGTAATTCTCTAGGAGCCTGTGTTATGCAACACCATTAATTTTAAGAATATTAAGCATGCTGTCAGAAATATTTTCCTAACTCAGAAAAAAGAAAAATATATGATCAAAACCCTTAATTGGGACAAATTCACAATTTGAATCTATCAGAAATGTGTCAACAAGTCTTCTAAACAGTTAATTAAACATCTCCTCAACAAAAAATAATTCAAATAACTTAGTGTAGTTTTAATGGTTGCTTGCATAACAGTTTAAAAACTGATAGTAGGAACAACTGGCTATATATACATTTCTAAGCCTTTGCCATCTAAAGTGAAACTTGAACTGAAATTAATCCAAACCAATATTACCACTTTGCTTAAGCTACTCTTGTATAAAATGCATGCATAAAAGGTCATGTTAGCCCAGAAACGGCAAGTGGAACCTTTTAAAGCCTGCAGGATTATTTAACTGGTGTGTACAGGCTCAGCTTCCCAAGAAGCAATCTCCAAGCAGGAAGATGATATACTGAGGGTTAAAATAAAAGTTCTCCCCTAAATCACAAAACAGTGAAGTACACTGGAAACAATCAGAGCTACATTAGAAAATACAGAAAACCAGAGGCAGGTATTTTAACACTGCATTGCAAGATGTGCTGCAATGGATGCACAGACCACCTAGAGACTAATTTTGGTTTCTTCCACTTCAAATATTAAAATAGCAAGTGATATTCTAAAGCAGTTTTTCAGACTTTGCAGTTTTATGGGAATACAGCAAAAAGGTCAGAGACATGATCAGAGTCGACTATTTTCAATTCACAAAATCAGATTTTGGTAAAAGGGCCCCTTGAATTACAAAACAAGAAAATAATCTCTTTATGTTACTTATGTGACTCTTGACAAGTGACAAACTTGCCACATGTTAAAAAATGCAGACATGGCCATGTGAAGAAACAGTCTAAGTTACACTGTACACTGCATGAGCTACTCTTAGTACCTTAATGTGAGTACCCAGTAACCTGTTGCATATGTTAAATAACAAGAGTAGCTAAACCCCAGTGAAAGAAGGGCTAGCCACCTTTCCTTTGCTCAAGTCAGCACTAAGGTTTAATTACCCCAGAGCAACTGATGTGCCCTGAGTTCATTTGCCAGCATACCAGCTGGTGACCTGCTGAGGTGTGCATGTTCCTAGATAATCCATTTTGTCAGACCTTTTCAGACATGACTGGATGATGGGTGTCAGGGATCCACAAATAAATCTCTCAGTGCTGCCAGAGACAAGATTTTTCAGCAGACTATAGAGTCTAGAGTGCTACATAAAATCCAGGAACAAAATGGATCAGCTCAATCTTCATACCTGCTAGCGTGCTGGGAGTGAAGAGAAATTCTTTTTCCCTTTTCAGCTGCTCAGAGTAGTTTTCACAATCAGCAGGCTTCACTACTAGAAAATCTTCAGCTGTCTTGCCTATAATGAATAAATCGTCTTTAACTAGGCGGGCATCTTCATCCTAGAATTTAGGTGCAAATGTCCCTGTTAGCTCATCTGGTTCTTAAAATGCAGATCTTTAGAAAGTGTACTTTCAGAATTTTTAAGAAATCAAATGTCATTTTCTATTAGATGACTGAAATTAATTCAAGAAATCAGAATAAAAATACGATCATTTATTTTGCAGCTCACACCATTTCACCCTCCTCTTGTTCATCTTCATGGGTTTCTACATATTCTTCTTCTGCCTCCTCTTCTTCATTTAGTCCATTCCTTTTCCTGGCTCCAGCCTTCATGCTTTCTGGTTCAGCATCAAAATTGAAGGTGAAGAAATTATATGATTCCTCAGCAGAAGGAAAATCATGCTGAAACTAAGAAAAGACAAAGACACCTTGCTATGACATTTGTAAGAAATTTAGGGCAAGTGAAGATTAATAATATTAATCTTTTAATACATTATTAATAATAGCAATAACAGCATGTATAAAACACTTGTCACAGAATAATAATTACCTTGTCTCGAAGAGAACTCATCCAAATGATGAAGGTGACTGAAACATTTAAATGATGCATGAAACTTTCTCTATTGCTATACTTATATTTCATTAAATATTTCTTGTGGTGTTTTGTTCCAAAAAAAGTTACCTGGTTTAATTTTAACCAGCTTACTGTTTTTAATATACACAATTAGTGAATGGGAAATGCCAAAGTTTAATTCCTGGCCATAATAAAGATATATATTGGTGAATGATATGAAGATAAATTTCTCATGGCATTTTGTCTCTTAAGGACCCAAGCCCCCTTAGTAAAAGCCCCTCCACTAAAAAGATTAACAATAGCATTTTGTGGCTAATAAAGATCAATATAATGATCTGTACATTGCTTTAACTACCAATTGGTGGCATTCAATTAAAAAAAAAAAAAAGAGATTTAAAAAGAATGATTTTTATACAAGCCTCAGTCATTGTGCCCAGATGGACTTAGTTTATTTTTTAAATTTAACAATCAAATGATCCACAGCCATTTTAATATCTGATGGCTTCCTTTTTCTGCTTCAATTGGTGGTATGCATCATTGGTGATTATAAAATTAAATAGAATACCCTGAGCTGCTTAAGACTGAATTCTTTATCTGCTTCTTCAAACAGAATCCTGAGGCACCAATATGAGTTACTGAAATGAAGGAATTGGTACTTACTGTTGACTTCTGCTTAAGCTTTTTTACAGAATCACGAAACTTCGGTTTTGATGGTAAATGGGATTCATCCTTTTGCACCTCAAGTTTCTCATCATCAGACTGCATAAAATATATACATAGGTTATTCTATACATTTAATGATTGATAAAAACCAAATTGATTAGATGCTGCATTTCACAGCACACAGTTTTCTAAAGCCTTACTTGCCCCTTATAATGATAAGCATCACTGTCAGGTCACTCCAGCAAGCTCACTTACGTGCTTTTAAGTGATTTCCACCCGGCCCATCTAACATTCTGTCTGTTTCTTCTCCTTGTGGTTTGAATTACCACAGTAAAGGAAGGTGATTTCTCAAGTTTATATCTATTCAACCTCAACGTCAAGGTAACAGCAAAAAGAAAACCTCAGACCCTGGCAACCTGATAGCCACTTGTTCAACAACAAACCAATGCTTACTCCAACAACAAAACCAATTTGTGGAAGGTTTCAGATATACTTTAGAGAAAATTAGTAACCAACTTTAATAAGAACATAAATGCCACGTTTTCCTACCCAAACACATTAAAACAATACTACTTAACTGAAAGTTATGACAATTACTTTTAATAGAAAACATTGCCCAAAACTTCTCCACAGTCTAGGTGATTAGGGTAATTCTCTCCTAGATAAGCAAGTCCAGTTAGCTGACACTGTTTGGAATTCCTGATAAAAAAGGTTACTGCTATATGCTTTTATTTTCCTGGCATATACATTCTTTGGAACATACTTTCTACAGGCAAGCAATCTTTTTGTGAATCCTAAAGAATATCTGGGTACAAGCTCTGCACAGGCACAGCCTTTGTTATTTTTCCAATACAAAATTAATTTTCTAATGAAGAACATGCTTGTATTAAAAAAAAAACAAACACCAAAACCTAAACGACCCTAATATAAAATAGTAGCATGGAAATGCAATACAGCACAATGAGATGAAGTTTAGCAATTACACTGTACATGGCTCTAACACAGTGGTCCTTTCTGCTGTAGGAACATTTAAATACTTCCAAGGCATCTGAAGCAAGAGAAGTCAGGAATGTGTAAATGACAGAGGTTTCATGTGATGGCTATACTATAATGAAAGCAAAAAATTAATGTTAAATAGCTACATTAAAAGTAATAATCAGAAAGGTTCCTTCCTAGTTATTTCTTCAAACAACAGCATAATTTTGATCCCATTAATAGGAATGAAATTAATCCTCAAGAAAATATGCAATCCTTGATTTCTTTCATGTTTCACATTCTCTTTCTCATTATCAGAACAGCAAGACTCAGTGCACCTTCTTACCTCTTTATCCAGCCTGACTTCTGTTTTCCTTTCTCTGATGCTTTTCATATGCCTTGGTCGTGGACTAGGATCTTGCAATGAAGTAATTTCTGCTTTTGACTAAGTAAATAAATAAAAAAGAATGCTTATCTACAGCTGAAATAGTAAGACCAAAGCTACACTAACTCCCAGGAACTCAACAACTAATGCATCTTTGTGTTAGGGACAGAGTAATCAGCTTAAGCGATTTTACAGACCTAGATGTTAATGCCCCTTATTAAAATGCACAGTAAATTTGTAAGGAAGTCCAGTGGTTTTAAAATGGTCTAAGAATTTTTGACAAAAACACAGAAGGATCTTATGATAATTGTATCTTTTGAATTATAAAATAACGACAACTTTATATTACTACAAGCAATGGAAGGTTTGGAAAAAATACAGCAACAGAAATACACTGCAAAATGTACTATTGAGCTGAGCATTATTTTGGCATCAGAAATACAAAAGCAGGTATCTCAATTCTGATTCACACAGCACTAAGGAAGCAAAATGAACTGGGTGATACTTGTAAGGCTGAAGTGAAGCAAACAGGACTCGTGAAGGATACTCACCCTTGCTGCTTTTAGCTTCTCTCTCATTCGCTCCCTAACTGAAAATTCTGCAAAGCCTGACCTTGATGTAGAAGGAACAGGGGGCAACTCTGAAACAGAGAAAAAAAGGTAACTTGTTTAAATACAGCATTTGCTGAAAGAAACTTAAAATTACGTAAAATAAAGCAATATGTACCATTAAGAGTTTCATATTCCAACTTGCATGACAAAATGTGAAGAAATAAAATAAAACTTTTTTTTTTTTTTAATTAAAATCTTAAAGATTATCACTTAAATGCCTTTAGCTGTGATGGATCTACCTATCGTGATACACTACGAATCACCTTAAGTAAAGCATATGCACTGTTTTTCTTCTGTTAAAAACACATAAAGAATTACTTGGCATTTTATAAACTGCTATTCAGAGGTGTCCAGATCTAACCTTCAATATCTAAATCCCACTACAGGTGTGATCACAACAATAAAGAATTTTCAGACTTGCTGGCTTTTTGTAGTGACAAAATGCTGTTTTCTCCAGCAGTGTTTCTGTGATACAGCTCTAGTTCAATTGAGAAAGACACATTTCATCCTGTATTTCACCATGTATGACTGACAGCATCAAAAGCAGTTGGCATCTACAACCCATTCTCCCATTATAAACAAACCAAAGGCATTTTAAGTGTACAATATAAATGAAATTGGATGTGTAAGCAAATGGAAATACTTCTAACAGCAGCTTTATGTACTAAACACAATTATGGTCATCTTCTGCAAGGTATTTTGAGAAGGTACTTATCTCCCTCTCTTGGAATGCACTACCACCGTAAAAGTGCAATCTTTATAGAAGTCTCTAGAATTTTCTTAGCTGAAAACATAGTTATGTATACCTAATAGCTTAGAAATTCATCAGTATTTGTTTTGAAAGACCTAATTCGTTTCTTTATTAATGAAGCGCTCCAGCTACATAATTGTCTTCACATCTGCACAGACTTTTTCAGCTTCACTGGAGCCCTGGAAATTCTCAGGAGCTTTTACTGAAACTTTGACTGGTATATACAATATTAACTTTTTCAAAGAGAAAGGCTTTACATCCCTTCATACACATGGAATCCTCAGATCCCATTTTTTTCACCTGAACTAGCTTTTATTTCCAGAAGGAGCCCCATTGTTCCAGGAAGAACACACTGGCCCTTTCACTGGAACAACTGTAAAATGCCTAGCAGAAGAACACTGTATCTCTTTTATCTCTCTTCACATGAGTGCTTTGTGGTACATGGTTTTCTCCCTCCCCAGCCCCCCAGCCTCCTTTAATTTTTCATCTGTGAACACATGACATTCTAGGTAAGTAAGTTTTTTCCAGTTGCCTCCACTCACAGAATTATATCACTTGCCAGTTCTTTGGGGCAAGCACTGGTTTGTTCTTTGCCCTTACAGATGAACATTGTTTGCCAAGGTCTAAGTAAAGGGTAATTTCAGGTTTATATATGGCATTAAACTCATGAAAAGGTGATAAAACAGCAAAGGGTAAGGGCTTAGGAATGTTAAGGTCACACAACATATATAACATTATGGCTGATACAATATTATTCCAAGAGCTTTGCTGAAGGCAGAAAATACTGTATGTTGAATATACAACTTAAAACATTTAAAGGCTACCTTCCACACCAAAGTCACAGTGCAATCTAATTTCTAGGATGACCTTAACTTAGTCCACTGTCATTTAGAAAAGAAAAATACATTAAGATGAAGTGCACTAATACTGATTCTCTTCAGAAACACCAAATGATGTGGGAGAATCCTAATCTTTCCAAACTATCCAGTTTACTGCCTATATTTATAAAATAAAAGATTCCTTGTATCTGGAAACTTTCAGAAGAAATAACAAGGCACAAAGAACATCACTACCATGAGACATATATGAAAAAGGCAAACACCCCATAACCACCTCCTTACCAAAAGCAATACTAGAGACAGGATTTAGCAAGTACTCAGTAGGGACACTAAGAGATGATACACAGAAAAAACTCTTTGCATTTTGTCTTTTCTAACAAGGAATGCAGTATGGGTAAGAATTAACAGCAAAACAAAGAATAAAATCTAGATAAACATTCATCTGACTGAGCTAATTAAACCAATTCATTGCAGGGTATCCAATAATGAACTGGCTGCAGGAAGATCAGAACTGTTAGTGGCACCAAGAAATGATGAGTAACAGGCATTTTCCAAAATCCTGGGCAAGAGTCTTTCTGAAGAAAGGGAAGAGAGCCGCAGAAGCATGCACCAGTCTAACTGCAGTTGTGTGAAAAAGACTCCTTATCACACTCTACAACTACCTGAAAGGAAGTTATACTAAGGTGCGGGTTGGGCACTTCCTCCAGGCAACTCGTGACAAGAGCAGAGGGCATAGCCTGAAGCTGCACCAGGGGAGGTTCAGGTTGGATTTTAGGAAGCACTTCCTCATGGAAAGGGTAATGAGACACTGGACTGGACTGCGCAGGGAGGTGGTGGATTTGCTATCCCTGGAGGTGTTCAAGGAAAGTTTGGATGTGGCACTTAGTGACATGGTCTGGTCGATGCAGTGGAGTTAGGTCATAGGCTGAACTTGATGACTTCAGAGGTCTATTCTAGCCTCAATAATTCTGTGATGCTGTGACTCAGCCTATTTGCAAATATTTAAAAGGCAATAAGGAATAACAATCAACAAAAGGAGTAAGGTAGCCAAGATCAAGACCTACCAAGCCATTTTAATGGGGATTTTTTGTTTCTTTAACATATATTCTGCCCATTTTTGTGAATAATGGAAAAATTTTAAGTATCTGCTTTTGAGCTCGCCTTATAGACAGCACCTCTCAGTAGGAAATATTTTAATGAAATGGCAGGAGGCTGAAGGGAAAGGGGTTCACATAAGTCACTGAACAACACACACATTAAAAGATAAGTAAATAACAGCTAATAAATTCAAGCCCTGTATTAAATGAGTATTTTACGGGTTTGGCTCAACCTAATGCCTTTAAAACATTTTCTAATGACTGCTGGAATAATGTCTGTGTATAAAGCATGCAGGCAAAAAGTGTCAGGAGTCACATTGATTGAAGATGGAATTTGAAGAGTTTTTGGAATGGAGAAAGAATTTCAACATCTTTTACAGCTTCAAGCCCACAAGAGACTGATGCACATTGGCTCTTTATGTCTGCTGGAAATGGAAACGATGGAGTTTAACTGCAATAATGAAGGTGGTTACTCCCTAAAAGGTGAAAACTTTCTAGTGCATGCTAGCATTGGAATTGAGTCCTCCAAATAGTTATGGAATCTTCACAACAAATAAATAACCCAAGAATGAAGAAAAATATTTAGTATCACTGCAGCTGCCCTGGATTTGCAAGGGCATGATTAGTTATCACTTGGGAAGACAGCTATAAGCAGAAATTGACACATAGATCATTAGCATAGTAAAAGGCAGTAAGGAACTGAAAGGATATCTACTTTTACCTTATAACTGGGCAACACAGTAGGAAATATCAGTGTCAGTAAATTCTAAAGCTTAATATACAGAAGATGGAAATTTAAATTATTTATACATCTGTCAGGCTGAATTCCAGGGGGAAAAAAAAATTAAATATGTTTTGGACAGGTACATGAAGTCTTCACCTGAAGGCACATTCTTTCTCAAAGTTTAAGATGTAATTGGAAAAAAAAAAAAATCAGATGGATAAATTATTCTGCAATTAAGTAAACCAATCAGACAGTCTATTCAGACACCACATGCAGTACTTTTCACTGGCTTATACAAAATTAGCAGAATTACAGGGACTTTAGATGCAGCAACAAGAACAAGTAATAGAGCAAAATGCTTAAGAAAACAAAACACTTATCACATAAGGGAACTAATGGATAGTTTTCTTCCTGGAGCACTGCTGTGCTGTTCTGTTTATTCTTGGAAAATGAGCTTCTGTAAAAGAAAACAACCATCACTAGAGGGTGTCTCTTGATTTCCCCATGCAATCAATTCTGAAAACTGTTTGGACTCCATCTGTCAACAGCTTCTCGCTTCTTAGCACAAGTTGGCAGAGTGAGACTTAAAAAGCATTCAAAAGAAAACTACACAGATCTTGAAAGAGCTAAATTGTAGATGTCTGTAACAAATATAATATTTTGCCAAAATTAATTTTATTTTTATAAACTTTGGTATTGATAAAAAAAAAACAAAACTAAGGATGGTTTTACTGTCTTTTCAATTCTGTTATTAATTGGCTCTTTTATGCATCCTATTTAGGTAAGCCCACAAAATCATACAGTAAGATTCACATCATTAATGTTGTCCTATTTAACAGGAATGTTGCAAAGATTCTGCTGAAGAAATTGAATATTAGATCTCAAGTACAACAACCTCTGTTCTTTCCATGCCTAGAGGCATTCACTTCTAACAGCTTCACATTACATCACTCTTACACTCTCACTTTAAAACTAGAATATTTCACATGACAGTTAAATTACACAGAAATACACAGAATCACAGAATGTTAGGTGCTGGAAGAGACCTCAAAAGATCATCTAGTCCAACATTCCTGCCAGGGCAGGATCACCTAGAGCAGGTCCCACAGGAACCTATCCAGACAGGTTTTGAATGTCTCCAGTGAAGAAGATTCCACAACCTTTCTGTACAGCCTGTTCCAGTGTTGTGATGTCAAAAAGTTTTTCCTCCTCTGCTTCAGCTTCATCTTGCACCCATTGCTCCTTGTCCTATCACTGGACGTCACTGACAAGAGCCCAGCTCCATCCTCCCAGCACTGCCCTTCACATCTTTATAAACAGAATGAGGTCACCCCTCAGTCTCTCCTCGTAAGAGAGACGTTCCACTCCATCACCTTTATGGCTCTGTGATGACTCTTTCAAGCAGTTCCATGAGGTCCTTCTTGAACTGAGGGGCCCTGAACCGGACACAACATTCCAGATGTGGCCTCACCAGGACAGTAGAGGGGGAGGAGAACATCTCTCGATCTACTAACCACAGCCCTTCTCAGCCTTCCATTAGCCTTCTCGGCCACATGAGAACATCAACAGCTCCATACCCCACCATAAACACAAACAGCCCTTCAAGCACTACGCATGAGGCTCGCAGTCCAGCATGTGAAAACTGCAGGTCTGCCTAACACCTGTGAAAAAAGCCGTGTGCTTTATGCACGTACATTCCACAATTACTCATTTAAATAGCACAGGAGTAGTTCTTCGGAGCGCAGATCTCTGACACGACAGCTTGGCACATGCCAGACCTCCCTCCAGCCTTGCTCTAATAACCCAAGGCGAGGTCAGGGAAGCTCCTCAAAGGGCAGCGGTCCTCAGGGTCACGCATGTCAGGGGGTGGAACGGACCCAAGGAAATCATCGAGTCCAACCCCCCCTGCCAGAGCAGGAACAATCTAGCACAGATCAGAGAGGAACGCATCCAGACAGGCCTTGAAAGTCTCCAGAGGAGACTCCACAACCTCAGCCCGCACCCCGCCTCGGCCCTCACACGCAGGCCCCGCAGCAGCCTCTCTGCTGAAGGCACGACATGAAAGCGACAGCACCTAAGCCAAGTAACAACGCTGCCCCTCTTCGGGGACACCGGCTGCCACGGACGTCGGTGGGGAGGTCCCAGAGCTCTGCCACCGGCCCAGNGCCACGGCCCCGGGGCCCCGCCCCAGGGCCCCGCCCCGAGCTCCGCCCCGCCGCGGCCCTACGAGAGTCACTCACCGCGCGGGCCCGTGGCCATGCTGCAGGGGCTCCTTTCCTCCGCCCGCGGCCCTGCGAGACCCGCAGCCTCCGGCAGCTGCAGCGGGACAGAAAGGGCGAGGGACAGCACATGAGTGAGGGATCCGAGCTGGGACAGGGCAGGAGGCGGGCACAGGGCCCGCAGCAGCCGCCGGTGGGAGCNGGGCTCCCCCTTGGGCAGGGTCCCCCTCAGGGCTCCCGCCTGGGTAGGGTCCCCCTCAGGGCTCCCCCTTGGGCAGGGTCCCCCTCAGGGCTCCCGCCTGGGCAGGGTCCCCCTCAGGGCTCCCCCTTGGGCAGGGTCCCCCTCAGGGCTCCCGCCTGGGCAGGGTCCCTCTTGGGCAGGGACCCCTCAGGGCTCCCGCCTGGGCAGGGTCCCCCTCAGCATCTCCTTTCACGGAGAGAGGGCGAGAGTTGCGCTGTGGGATAGAGGCTGGCCGTGGCCCCAGGCTCGCGGCGGGGATCTCAGGCCTATCTCTAACCACCCGATGGTCGCAATTTTATATGTTATATATGTGTGTGTATCTATCTCAGGCCTGACGCGAAGTGACCTTAGCGTGCTGCTATTTGTTAGCAAGATCACAGCCTATTGACACCCATAGCACCTTGCCTCATCTTCAGTTTTATGTCTGCATACCACAAACACTTTGTTTTTTTGGTTTTTCCCCGCCTTTTATTGACGTAACATCAGGCAGCGTTTAAACATGGTCACTTCAACGCATTTCTTCTGAGGAGATAACAAGATAAACTTTCTGGTTTGCAAGCTGCTCGAGGCTAAATATCGAACCAGTAGTTTGAAGGTAATTTAATTAAATAAGTGTTGGATCAATACAAAATACAATAAGCCACATGTTAAGGGTGCTTCTTTCACAGCATCTGGTATCTATGGTTGCAGTGTGTTTGCACAGGACTGAATAGTGCATACTTACATCAACTAGAAACCCATCTAGGCTTAACGAGCTTAAACTCGATTTGCTACTCGTGGTTTTATGTATATATATATGTTTTCTATTACTGTCGGTGAAAAATGATCGTCCACTATTTTTATCTCGACTAACTGAACACTAACCTCCATGATGGTCATCTGGGATTCTTCACTGCACTTCATCTGGTGGACAGCTAACACCTGACTCACAAACGACACTGTGCAAAACGATCGCCCATGAGATACATTCCATGTAACCTCTGCACCTGGAACATGTAAATGACATTCCATTTAACATACAGTCTTAGTACTTTAGAAACGTCATATATTTTTTTTCAGAAAGGAAATATTAAATACACTTAATTAGTCCATAAACTGTTGAACACTGTGGGGCTGGTACATGCTGTATGAACACTCTTGTTACATTTTTTATTCAGTAAACAACTTACCTACAGCTGCAGGTTTCAGATCGCAGAGAGATGATCAGTCCTTTTTTCCTCCAGCATTGGGCTTAGCAGGAATTGAGTTGTACCAAGCAAATCACTTCAGCTTTCTTTGTGCTAGCAAGCTGCTGTATTTGCTTACAAGGATTTAGGATTTAAAAAAATTTTTATCTGTACAGGTCAGTTTATGGCTGCCACTACTGCAGGTTCCTGTGCTCCTTTTACATGTAATCAACACAAAAGTGACTTCAGCTGTTCTTGTTCCAGGCACAAAGCTTGCACCAGTGCACAACCCAACCGTTACATGTAATCAACATGAAAGTGACCTCAGCTGCTCTTGTTCCAGGCACAAAGCTTGCACCGGTGCACAACCCAACTGCCAAGGGACTGAGCAAAATTTCTGGATTTCGAAATTCCCAAATAAAGTAAAAAGGAGTAAAATGGGTCTTTTTATCTACCTGGCTAAATATCCTCAAGCGAGAGATCTGAAACTCACCAAAACCAAGTGGTTTTCTCAGGCTAATGTGTCTGTGTCTCAAACTACCTGGGCGTTCACCTCAGCACCAATTTATAGTATCGCAGAATTATAAGAGTTGGAAGTAACCTCTGAAGATCATTGAGTCCAATCTGCCAGCCAAAGCAGAATCACCTAAGGCAGGTCACGCAGAAATACATCCAGATGGGTCTTGAAAGTCTCCAGAGAAGGAGACTCCGCAACCTCTCTGGGAAGGTTTTTCTAGTGAAATTCCCTCACTGAGTTTCACACCAGGGTTGGTGTACCTAAAAATGCCAACATTTCCTTGCTGCAGGCAAGACTCATCAAACGCCTTCATCATGGCATAAAAAATACAGCACTGCAAGAAGCAGCAGCATATTTATTGCTTGGCAGATCCACTTAGTTTTCATATCAAGCTTTATGTATCAAATTTAAACAGCCTTTGCTAAAGGCACATGTAAATGGGGAATGCTGGCAGCATCGCAAAAGGGCCTTATGTCTGCTTTCTTTAGTTAAGTACTATAGTAGGCACTTTAAAATGCAATAAACAACTGGATGCAAACACTGTAAGGCTCTCCAGTGGCTCAGACATTTCCAAAGCACTGCAAACTAGCAACAGAAACACAGCGAAGTTCTTCAAACTCCTCTTTTAAAAAATAATTATACCAAAAGTACCTAGAAAAATGTTTTGGAGGATTTCAGGTTCTTGAATCTGTCTCATTAATGAAAACATGCAGAATGCAGTGATACTGAAACAGTTTTAAAGGAAAACGTTTGTTTCCTACCTGGGTTTTCCTATATAGCAGCTATCGGAGCACAGGCGAGCCAAGCACAACACTCCCCCTAGCAACGAAGCCTCGGCTTTGCTCTTTAAAGAGAAAGATTCTCCTTAAGCACCAAAACAGTTCCGGGAGACTTCTTTTTTGTAAACAACTTCTACAGTAAAAGGGAAAGCCATGAATAAAGCATGAGCATGAAGTGATTGCAACTCCTTCAGAAAGCAAAAGATTCCAGTTACTGCAGTGACTTGAAAAATATGAATCCCTAGTATATATTTGCAGTCAAGAATGGTTACTTCAGACTGAAATCCAATAAAGATAGTCACTCCTCCTAACCTGAAGCAGATAACTTTGCTAAATTATCTTACTTAAATCTGTGTACTTCTTGAAGTGGAGGACAGACACAGACACTTCTTGGGATGTGTATGATTCAGAGCAATGATTCCTGAATGTCAATCAGATATTCAGGAATATAGGCAAGAGCTTGTCTCACTCTGTTGATTAAAGGGAGAGGTGAAACCTTTAATTCAGAGTATATGCCAACATTCCAGCAAGTAGTTTAGGTTGGGTTTTTTTAGATTAATGTAGCTCTGAAAAAATCCTTGCCCTCAGTCATGTGGGATAGATCTTTGAAGTGGACAGTGATTAGCCAGTTGTTTTCTAAGTGTTGTTTTCCAATGCATTAAATTACTCAGAATATTAACCAAAGCTGTATCAAGGGAACAAGGATGCATTATTCTTTGTGGATGACCTTTACAGATCAGCATTAGCCTCAGAAAAATTCTCAGCTTGTCATTTTGGGGAAAAGTTTGAGTTAAAGATATAAAAATCTTAGCAGCTGTCATTTGCAAACATCAGTAAAATGCTGTGAGTCTGGGGAAGGTGGATCCTGAAACCAAAAGTAATGCTAATCACAACTTCATAAAGGTATCCATATACTTTAATGCTTCCACTGGGAGAAAAAAAACCAACAAAAACACACAGCAAACCAAACCAACCAAACAAAAAGCCACAAACAAAACCACAAAACCAAAACCATAAACAAGGATATGAAGACTTCATTGGGGTTGTTCTAGAGCCTGCTTAAAGGAAAATACAATCTTTAAGTCCTGGTTAGAAGAGCAGTGATGTGATGGGTTAACTGCTCCATTAAATACTCACAAGCAGCTATTGTAGATGCCAGGGATGGCAGAGATGTCAGTGCTGTCAGATAACCTGTAGAAATCTGAATTGTCTTACATACAAGTTAGAATTTTTATATGTACAAAGTGGTTTATACTTTTCCTGTCAAATTTGGAGTGAAGTCTTCTCTGATGCACTGAAGTGTTAACAAAATAATTTCTTATGCTAACTTGCATATTAGTATCTCTAGTACAACCAGAATAAACAGTATTGCTGACCCCAAGCAGAGTTGTTATTAGACCTGTTTATGATTGTCTTTATATAAACAGCCCCTACAACATCCGAAGATCTGTTACTGCAAAGATTCTTTAGCTGGAATCACTTGAAAAGAGATGGCTAAATTGTTTCCTCTTCCTGAATACTGTTGTAAACAGGAGATGATGGAAAGAAGTAAACAGTCATCATAAATAAAAAGATTGGGAGTGTGCATTTTTAATTGCTAAAATAGGAGCTGTCACAGGAAGAAGACACTGGACATGACAACATCTTTCAAGAACGGAAAAGAAATGTAATCAGAAGACATTTCCTGGGGTAACAGAAGCACACAATCTGTTACCTGCTAAGTCTCATTGCATGTGGGACTGTGGAAATGATCCAGTGGGTGAACCTTCACACAAAGTCTTGGCAAGGACTCAGGGTCTTGATAAGCTGTTAAGGCTGCGTCCCAGCCAATTTATCCCAATTTCAGAAACAACTGTGCAAACAGTTCAAATGATGGACAAATAGGAACAGCATTATATAAGAAACATTACTATAATACCCTAAGGGAACAGTGAGGGACCTTTGCTTAATAGGATGGAAAGCAGCTTAAAAACATGTCAGCACGATGACTGGACTCACAGGAGACATACAGAATTCAAACCATGCATTTCCTGGGGCAGGGAGCAACTCCTTTCATCTCAGTCAACATTATAAAATCAAAAGCGAGCCCAATATCATTGGTTAGGCTGGACAGCAGATTTAGTGCTCCAAGGAAGATGATGTAGCAGCTCTGCTTCGTTAGATGTGGCACTGTCACACATAGATATAAACATTGTTTGGTTGATGATGATCAAGCATGGCTTTTAACAGAGATTGTTCTTCACCTCAAAATTTGTAAATCCTTTTCTACTATCTTCTGAGCCTAGGGATCACACTTTGTTGAACGTAAAGAAAGAAAAGGTACTGCTTATATGTTTCCTTCCTATGATTCACTGATTTCTAGAAATCCCATTTGCTTCTTGCTGGAAGTTTGCTACAGAGCCTGTTGAGAATCTTAGTCTATGTTTTTCAAGAGATCAGTATTTTTTATCCCTTTGTTAGCTCGATATAAGCAAGGCTGTTCTTTCACAGAGATGATTGACCAAGTACTGCATTATGTTTTGTGCTGTGTTTAGGTTTTTGGCAGGTGCTTTAATGTTGTAAAGAAGGGAATTTATAAAATTTTGGTATAAGCAGGAACACTCCAGGATATATGTAGGTTTTGTACACCTAAATCTAAGTGTCCTTTAAAACTTCAATACTTTGTGTATACTTAAGTGTGTTGAATTTGGAGCCACAAGAGGATTATGTAGCCCACCTTCACACTGCCAAATTTTCTGGAGGACAGCCAAGTTACTGCAGCTGAAATTGTCCCTGGAGCAACATGAGCAATATTTTATGAAAAGGCTGACAAGAGGTCACTTCCATAATGATAAGGGTCCTTCTGTGTTCTCATCAATCCACATCTTCTCTCTCATTGTGAGACATATAAATTGCCAAATTTAATTATGCCAATTTTTCCACTTAGTGGATTGTTCTCTAAGAGCAGACATCTTTTTTTAACTTTCACCATCCGAAAGTTAAAGTCTATCCTGAGTTAGACATGTTGATAAAGGCAACGTGAAGAGACAGGTACCTCCTGATGCCTCCTTTCTGATTTCTTTCTGTGTAGGCAAAGTCTAAATGACTAACTTGGCCTGGATGCCTTAATTTTAAATGGTGTGATGGCATCTGCAGAATGACATACCTAATGTGTAGGAAACTTTGATTAGTTTCAAATATAACCCCAAAAGATACATTGCTCTTTGCTATCCTGCAACATCTTGAAACCACACCAGACCTCCCCACCTACTGGTTTCAGTAGTGGGAAGACTTCAGCCTAAGGTATTTTCTATATAAATTAAAATTTAGGCAGAGGAATACCCCTGATGAACTATCATGTCATCAAAACTGATCTATGGTCAAGTGAAATAATAGTAATAACTTTGATTTACTTTAGTCTTGAGATCCTGAGTGAGAGCAGGGACACATGCTACTTATGTACATATGCTGTCCATACATGCAGTAAAAAAAAAAATCCCTCCTGCCAAAACCTATAGGAATATTGCAACAGAATTACTTATTTTTAATAGTTCATGCCAAAATATTAAGCTGCTCAAATAACTACAGAATCCAAATGGGAAAACTTTGGGAAGATAAAAATCTTCCTATGGTTGTGCAAGCATAAATCTAAATTGTTAGAGGAAGGAGTAACTCTTGGTTTACTTATTCCCATGATGTCACTTTCAACATAGGTGTGGTTAAAATGTCTCTTTCATATTTCATTCATTTTTACAAGATTATTACATGGAAGCACTTTGCCTTTTATTTAGAGTTCGCAGCCAGGAACATTTCACTAGGAAGGCCTGGTTTTTATCTATTTAATTGTGAAAAAAAAAAATTCATTTTGTCAGTAAATTTCCAAGTTTATAACAACCAAATACATTTCTGTAGAGCCTGAAGAAAATCCATCTTGCCTTTTTCTTAAGTTTGGCTTTATAGAGATTTTCTAACTCTATTAAAAATGTACTTGTTACTCCTAATGTGAACTTCCTATTGATTCAAATAGAATAGAACTATTTCTGTGGGTTTGTGGGTTTTTTAATTAAACATGTAATTAAATACTTTTATTAGTTGCTTTTGCTGCATAATAGATGTTGTATTTCCAATCCTACATCTTGTAAATTATGCTTCCTGGAAGTCATGGGTCTGATGTGACCATTCTGTCCTGTGGAATTTCAGTGCAGACATCACTGAGCAGTGCTGATGGCTTTTATGCCTTATAGAAGCACTGATGGGTGGGAAGCATTGGCATCCATCACTGTTCTAAATGATGACTGGGCTGCATTTTTGCTTTTATATTGTGCTTAATTTGAGGGTGTATAGATGATTGTGCAGCACAGTGATAAACTGGATCTCTTAAGTGTGCTCTTCCATATTTTTCACAGGAAGCAGCCCTTGTACAACACTAATAAACTAGATGTCTAGTTAGAAAAATAATCCACTTTTGTCTTCTGCCAAAGATCTGTCACTGTCAAATAAAGTAAGGGCTGTACAGTCATTGCCAGTTTGATTTGTGGACAGGACTTTGCACCTGTTCACTGCATAAAGCAGCAATCAGGTACTCAAAGACCTGGATGTTCGTGCATGAAGAAATGGGGGCACAGATGCAGGGTGCACAGATTAATGTTCCATACACAACTGTAGTGCCCATTTTGTGATTTCAGTGGTATTGCTGGGTAATTTTATTTGGTTGTAATTTTTTAATTAAGTCAAGTATGCAGCAAAACTTGCATAAATGGAGTGGGATTAGGAGTTGTGCAATACAGACTACTGGCATTCGAAGCTCTCTGGGTAACTGTTAGAAATAGCAGTAAACCTGGGATTAGTAAAATAAGATTATAGATTCTTGGCATTTTTTCAGATCTTCCAGATTTTGATTACTTTCTATGTTTAATAGCTTTGTTCTCTTCTTTCTTGACTGTCATTGGGCAGTCCTCAGCTAGTACAAATTAATTAGGAGCTTAGTTAATTATGAATCTCATTTATTGCTGCAGATATCAGGTGGGATTGTCCTTGTGACCTGTTCAGCTGCATCCTGAAGTATACATCCCTGTTTTATTTCTTTCCTTTTAAAAAATTTATTCCTCTTCTTAAAAAAAAAAATAATTAAAAAAAAATATATGCTTTTGATATATTTCCTGTCTTAAAATGACCAAAGATGATATTGCTGTCAATTGTTCAATTTCACTTTAATGTTGTATACAAAATATCAGTTCTACATTGCAACTTAATCTATTTTATATAAAATCCAATGTACAGTATCTTAAATCTGTTTAAATACTGTTATAAACATAACTTTCAGGAAGAGTCAGTCCTGGAGTGATGCAGTCTTTTTGTTAGTTACAATTCCTTTTGATATCCCTGCTGTCTGGTAAAAATTTTCCAACTCAGATTCTGCAAAGTTCTTTATGAGCTCAGATTTCATTCTTATCAAAGCAAAAATAAACTCCCAGATTTAGCTGATTTTCAGCTTTGTGTCTCCCAGACAGCTAGATAAAATCCTGTGCTGGATTGTGCAGTTTGAATGTCATCTGCTTCAGAGCTCATCTTCATCCGATAAAGCGTCAAGGTAATCTGTATCAACATAGAGAAGAAATCCGGAAAACAAACTGTCTGCCCACGTTGGGTCAGAAAAGAGTCCATTTTGGTCAGTGTAGAAGATCTCAAGCCATACTTCATCTTCTGGCTGAAGGTAGATGACTGTGGAACCAGAAGCCACGTCGTGGTTGCCTGTGTTTGCATCAAATGTCTTTATCCGGTACTTGCCGTTGTGAACCAGCCCAATTGCAAGATGCTTATTTGCTAAGGTGATATCGTAAGAGAAATAATAGATCCCCGGGATGGCACAAATAAACTTCCCTGTGGAAGGGTTGTAATGCTCCCCCTCATTGAAGAGGACTTTATTGAACACAATTGGTAGTCTTTCTTCTGGGTAGCTGGTGGTGATGCCAACAGAAAAGGCAGATTTCAGCACTATCTGCCCACACTTACAGACCCCTGGTGCACCTGGCTCTCCTCGATCGCCTTTATCTCCCTTAGGTCCAGGTGGTCCAGCTGGACCTACTTCACCTTTGGCACCTGTCAGTCCTCCAGGTCCTTTTTTGCCAGACTGACCTTGGTCTCCTTTCTCTCCAGCTGGTCCTAATGGCCCAGTCTTTCCTCTTAAACCTTCAAAAACATTGTAAGTTAGTTAATTGCTGCACATAGCATCTCAGTAAATGATTGTGTGGGCTACTGTGTGTGCCTGAACAAACAAGAAAAACAAGGTCAGAATTTCAAAAGACTCCAAAAACACTTTCAAAGTCTTCTAGAAAGTTTGCAGAAGGAATGAGAGATGGGAACAGAGGACCAGGCTCCACAGCCCAGGGGTCCTTTGTTTCCATATTCCTTGTTTACACAATGAAGACTTCTATATGTAGTGAGTCCATTACTGACTGGGCTATGGGCACTGCTGATGGGAAGGACATCACTGTGGCTACCTATACACCAATCTTCGTGCACTAAATATTTTACTATGTGATCTTGTATAGTATGTACCTAAATACCTGCTAACCATTTATTTCTAGCTAATGGCACAAATGAGGCTATTGATTTGACACCACATAGGCTTCATTTCCCCATTTTTTTTCTTAGCATCTCTGCACAGGAAGGCTGTGCATTTACATTTATTTACACAGACACGTGCATATTAGACACATTAAAAATATAGCTGCATATTTGCTTTCCCTCACTAGACATAAATGCATCATACTTAATTCCAACCAGGCACATACACACACTAATCATGTATCTGTATTTGCTCAATAGCGACAATAAATGGTCCAACTTTGCTGCGCTACTGTGTTAAGTCAGACAAATATTCAATACCTGCACTCCCTTTTTCACCTTTTTCTCCCTTCCTGCCATCTCTTCCATCTCTTCCTGGAAGACCAATGCGTCCATGTGGTCCTGGGGATCCACCAGCTCCGGGGGGACCTGCAGGACCTGGCAACCCAGGGATGCTACAGATGTATCTGGTGTAGTAGTTCTCTCCTTTGAACTGGCTTTGCAGAGGTTGTTCACTTGTGTAGATGGCAAAACTTGTAATGTAAAGCAACACAAACATCCTTGGATCTGGAAAAAATACATATGAATAAGACTTTTGATCATAATATGGCATTCTAGTCACATGCAGGTGGCTCTGAATATGCTAGTAAGTGTGATGCTGTGGTGCATTCTGTAGAGGTATATGTGCAGGGATCACCCTGGGGTTGCTGCATTACCAGAGTCCATACAGGAGGCAAAGGAGAAGTTCTAGCAGGTTGGACATTTTCCTGGTCACCAAATATGTAACTATATGTCTTTCAAGTTACCTGTATTCTGACATGATATAACTTGGAGCATTGCTTTGACACATTAAAAAAAAGAATCTGTATTTCAATGCCAACTCCTTTGCATGCATAGTTTATTTTGTTTTAGGGACCTGTATACATTTTATGCTTATACAGCCCTTTTGCTGGAGGGAATTATATCTGTTTAGGGAGGATGTGCTCATGGGAGCAGTCTCTTCTAGTGAGAAGAAAGCTTACACCTTCATTTAATTTTGAAGTTTGCCCTTAGGTTTGCAAATGAATCTCCAGCCTGAATAACTACAGCAGAAACTTGCTGAGGATGCAGAATGGGTACCACTAAGACAGCTACAGCCTCAGTGCCTGGTTGGAAAGCCTGATGACCACAGCACCGATAACCACTTCACCCTAGTCGGTCAGATGGAGTCAGACAGTTGTCCTGCAGGGAACAGATGGAATGTGATGATGGGCTGCTAACAGGCTGAGGTTTTTAAGCCTGGCTTGGACTGCCGTATGAAATGAACTGTGGTGCAATATCTTGCAAGAAAATAGTTTTAAACTTTACACATAGAGTATTGGAGTGTTTTAATAAACAGTTGAATGTCAGTTTTTCTGTTCCACTATATACTGGGAGACTGAATTAAAAACACTGTACAAACAGTAGCATGCTGAGAACTTGCAGTACCTGATGTGCAAAGGTGTCTTAAATTAGTGTTGCATGAGCAGAGTCAGTCATGAGCCAGGTGAGATTTTGCAAGTCAAGCTGTTTTCTTTCTAGTTCCCTTGCTGGCTTCTGGGTATTTTGTTGGAGTTATCCATCCCTTCAGAGCTATTTTACAGCATTTGAGGAAATCAGGGAGTCCAGTGGTTTCTGTGGGGAGAAAAAGAAGAAATGGAGTGGATGATTCAGAACATCTGTATGAAGCACCATCTTTTTTTTTCCACACTAAAACTCAGATTCATTCTCAAACCCAGAGTTAATGAAGGTGCAAAATGAATTAATGTAGAAGTTGTTCTCCTTCCCCTCTCTGTGATACTGATTGGTGCTGTCCAGGGAGGTGGTTGTCACTAACCCTGGATGTGTTTATGGGTCATTTGGATATGGTTCTTAGAGATATGGTTTAAGGTGAATCTTGTAGAGTAGGGTTATAGGTTGGACTTGGTGATCCTGAGGGTTTTTTTCCAACCATGTTTCTGTGATTTTGTGATTCTGTGACTGATTGATTTTAATCCCCAAGCAGTTTCTTTGCAGCTCTTGCTATTTCAACTGGTATATGGCATCATCCCTGGAAGTGTTGAAGAGCAGGCTGGATGAGGCTTCTAGCAAAACCTGGTCCCTTCCAACTCAAGTTGTTCTATGGTTGAATCTATTCAACAAGGAGAAAGACCAGAATATGTACACATACACATATAAATATACATATGTACACATACAGAGTCTTTATGAAGAGTCTTTTCTGTTCTACAAAATAGGAAATGAGAAGCTCTCTTGGTATCAGTGGCAGTGAAAACATGATGATATTGTAGTTGGAGAGAAGCAAGCTATGTTCCAAAATTGTCTTCAGTGCTGTATATTCTGCTTTTCATATTAAGCATCTTGTATCAAATTGGCAGAAACCAAACTATTAATTTTGCTGTCATTTGATAAAGCCTTACAGTACAGCCAGGCACAACAGCCTCCAAAAGTGGATTAACATATGAATGCTTAACATTGCAGCAGAGCACCAAATGATAACGCCAAGGCAGTAGTTAGCTAAAAGCATAAACTTCACAGCGATGTTTGCTCTGATGTACTACTGAGTGTACCCAAATAAAGCTCGTGGATTTTCATAGGACTTAAATCAGGGACAACAAAGCTCTCTGTAGAGAAGAACAGCTTTAAGCATTTAGCCAGGAGGGAGCAGCTTGGAGGGAGTTCATGGCTAAGACTGCATATGCATTTTACACAAAGCTGATGGATAAGAAGCAGACATGACCTAAGGATCAAGGACTGGAACAAAAACTGCCCTTTGCAAGATGAAAGATTGGATCAGTAGGCTGGATGTTCCCACACTGTGTTGCACATAAGCCAAGCAAAAACAATCTCAACAACTGCTGGTTTTGCCTGTGTCCAGAATATTTTACAAAACAGAGTAAGGGTCTTTGCACAGCTGCTTCTGCCACCAGCTGGCCAGTAACTGCTTGATGCATGAAGCTGTCTCCAGCTCCCAGACCTCTCCTGCTGTTCTTCTTATGTGCCTACAGAAAATTAGTCTGGGGCATGTGTTTCTGCTAAGACTATGGAAAATAAGTCATTTGGGGAAGGTGAGGGGAATGGGATTGTTGAGATAGTGATATGCCCATTGTGACTGGAGAACCAGTTTGGGTAGGAGACGGCACAGAGTTGAATAGATGAAGTTTCAGCTGTGGGTTGAGAGTCTTAAGGGATGCTGGGGTTGTGAAGCAGAAGTGAGACTTAAGAAGGGGAACAGAGCTGGGATTGGGAGGAAATGGTGATAATGACTAGGTGATGATGTTTACAGTCCTGAATTTAGGCTTGGGGGATTACAGAAGGCTGTTTTCAACAGTGGTACCCAAAAATGTTTGAGCCTCATATATTTGAGCTCAATCGAAACCATGTGCCCCCAGGTATTTATACCTGGCCTTGCAGAAGTTTTCTCATTTAAGTTGTTGCAACAATTACTTGACTGTTTTTTAAATCTGTCCTATCTGGGTTTCTTTGGGTTCCTCCAGGGAACAGCACAATGAAGCTACAACTGTCAGTCAGCTTTCCACTCTTCAGTAAGAAAAGTCTGACCTTTGCCTGGTAAGGAGCAGGTACTTTGACTTTGTGTGTGGTCCTTCAAGGAGACACTTGGCAGAATCTCCACAGGACATGAGAGGTCACTCCTGCATGGTCTGAAGGTCACAAAGTGTTTAGAAAACAATTTAATTTCATTTTCACTTGAATTCCCCCTGATCTCAACCTGCCAGCAAGCCCCACCTAACTTTGAATCAATGTGTTAGAGTCACCCTAGAAGATCCTCAACCTGTCTGGCCTTCCTCACATTAAGATGCCATTGTGTACCGAACAGATGAAGACATCTTACTCAAATGTAGCATGCTGGGGTTAGTCCACATAGTCAGTAAAATTATCTTTGGTGCACTGTGCCCTAAGGTACCAGCTGCACTGCCCAGACACGTCCTAGAGGGCTTCCTTTGGGGAAGGAGTAACCAGAGGATGCAGGTAGCAGAGTGTCACACCAACAGTAACATAGTCTTGGGGTGTACCTGCAGTGCAAGGCAGGTGGCATGTGGTAGGTTATGCCAAAGTATGTGTATTTCTTAACCAGAAAATGAATTCTAGATAACCCTCTTTGCAATGCCATCATCAGTGAATGTGACTTTGCCTTACTGTAGTATCTGGAGTTTTGCTCAGGCTTCTCATTCAAGTTTCTGCCAAACTTGGTAGAGTTAGATAATGGTTGGACTCAATGATCTTAAAGCTCTTTTCCAACCGAAACGATTCTATGATATAATTCACAATGATGACAATAAATCCAGTGTTATTTTACTGTTGTAACTCCATGGCAGCTGTCTGCCAGGAGCCTCTTTGCATTTTAAACAGTAACCTTGATTTAAATTTATTTCTTATGAAACTCTGGCTAGTCTAAGACAAAGAACATGTCAGAATCACTTCTAATAATCTGTCCCCCTAGAAATTTCCTTACATAATTGTTAATACAAATAAAATACATAAAAAAGAGGAGTCATGCAAGGCTTACAGCATATTAACTTCAAGTTTCCATCAGGGTAAATGGTTTTGCAATTTCCACTTTAATGGAAACCTACAGAGATTCAGAATGTATTGACTTGCAAATAAAGTTGAAAATACATAAAACATGGAGAAGCTTTCTCTTGCCTTGGTGAAAATGACCTTTCCTTTCAGTGATAAAACTCTTCAAGTTTTATGGCATGGAATCAAGATATTAAGCTGAAAAAAAATTCTTATAATTTAAAGTCTCTCAGATCAGCTTAGGCAGTTGTTTTTCCCTCAGCCAGGATATAATATTATGGCAGACAAGCGTGTGGATATGTGTGCATACACACACCTCCATACCTTAACAAAGGGGTCTTGTTCTCACTTAGCTTTTCTTCAAGGCCCTAGGGTGTGGTGGATCCATTTTAAATAAAAACTATTATTAAAGAGGTGGTGGTTTTTTTTTTTTTTTTTTTTGACTTTGACTGATGAAGTTAATTTTCTTTGATACAAATCTGTTCTCTGATGGCCTGAATTAATGATGTGCTTAGATTTGTTTCTGGCTGATAAACTGTAAGCATGTAATAAGCTAGTTGGATTTTGTGCGTGTGTGTGTCTTTGTGATAGGGATCTTCACTGAGTGCCGCAGAAAGTTCTATTTTGCTATTTGTGATTTTGTTGTTTGCTTAAAATGTGCATTATGTCTTGAACAGGATAATTGCAGCTGAAACTTCTCCTATGCTTGAACATCACATCTTTCCTGCTTGAATTTGCCCTTTTCCTTCTGTGAGATGCTGTGAATTCTTGTGAGGATTCTGGTTTCCCTCTGTCTTTGGGAAAGTTTAAATATATTTATGTGCACATACATATGTGTGTGTGTGTGTGTTTTAACTGTAAAGTTTAAAAAAAGATAAGTTTTATAAACTCTCTCACTGGAGAGAATATTGAAACGCTTAATTTGGAGACAATTTTATTGGCACAGCTTCTCTCATAATTTTTATCTCTTCTGCCTATTTTGTTAATGCATGAAACCAGGTCTCTGCAGAAGTTCGTAAGCCACCGCTGTTCTTCCTCCATAAAATTAATTGTGTCCCATTTTGTTCTCTTGGGGTAGTTATGAAGTCATCCATAATAGCTATTTCATGATGTCTCTCTTTTGGGATTAATGTTACATATAAACAACTCTTGTAAACATGATCAGAAGCTCTTCTAGCCCTGTTACCCTTGCTCTTTGGCAGTACCCTGGAGCTGGATCCTGTGCTCTTCACCAGGATGTGGGAATCTTGCAGAATTGTTTGCCAGGAGGTTATTTTCCTGCTTCCAGTGCTTTGAACTGGAGATATTTTCTGAGTCTTTGCTTTCTGACAGCCTTACTAGACCCTTTATCTGTAAACTTGGAAAGAGTGTAAACTCTAGATTTTCCCAGCATTCCTCATGGATAAATTTGTGGGCTTAATTATTCACACAACACATTTGTCTTCCTTAAACCTTTTTGTCTCCCTTAAATCTTTTTAACTGATAATTTCATTTGATTTGTTCTATTTCTTGCATAATAAAAGACAGTGATTAATCTGCTCCTTAGTATGTTATCTCCCTCAGAAAAGTAGTAACTTTGGAGTCCTTATGATTACGATGAATATTTTTCATTTGAGTACTTCCAATCCACAATTAAAAATTCTAGTGGTTTTATGGTCCACTAAATGATGAGCCATCTGCCCTGTTCCTCTAGTGTACTAACATTAGTGAGCAATATTCTGAGCAATACACAGGAGCAGCTTTCATGCCATGTCCTCAGATGAGAGCAAATCCATCCTCCCTAACAAAAATGCAGGAGTACAGCTGCAGAAAGTGCAGCTGCCTGAGACTGTATCTGGACTCTGCCAAGGACGTATGACATGGGACAGAATCTCCCCACTGTAGTGATCATCCTTCTGCTAAGCTTAAAAGCCAAGAAAAGTAGTAAAAAGTAAAAATAATGTTTTCCAGGAGACATCAGTGGCTCTTATAGAAAGAAAAAAATCCCTTTGAATTCATCAAAGCTGCATAAACTCTCATATGTTTGTCGCAGGCAACTGAAAGCACAGGCTGCCAGATACTCTCTAAAATACTGCTTTCACTGGCACACTTCTAACAAAACAAGCAGGTTTTCTTAATGCAGATGTGGCTCATTATTCAAAATGAAGTTTGTTTATTTATCTGTTTTACAGAATGTCAGATTATAGACATTCTTGCTTTGCTCTCTGTGAGTAGCCAGCTGAACACAGTGCTGTCACTGACAACCACATGTCCTCACAGCCACAATGCTGGCAAGTTTATGAGGTGATGACATTTGCCATTCCCTGTTGGGGATGGTTCTGCTCCCTCTCTCCCTCTCCCTCTCCC
>VWZI01006231.1:986608-1014732 GCA_013396835.1 Psilopogon haemacephalus | reverse complement strand
CTCCCTCTCCCTCTCCCTCTCCCTCTCCCTCTCCTGCCTGCCAGCACAGAGCTCCCCTTTCCGTGCTAGGCTCCTGATGCTGCTGAGCTCCCCTTCCAGCATCAGGGGCCCAAACCCATCAGGCATATGTGGAACAGGCCCATTTTGCCTTTGTTCCCTGTCTATCAGGATGCAGACTTCTCTGTCTTTTCTCTTTATTTGCTGGACACTGAGGGTGGAGGTGAGCAGGTGAAGCAGCATGTTGGACCCAGGAGCAGCCAGGATCATCCTAATGTGGATCTGCATGTCCCTCCAGATTACCACCATGTCCAGGTGGGACAAAGGGCAAGGAGTACCTGTCTGGAGAGCAGTGTGGTGGCAGGGAGGTGGCAGTGGGAAGGCTTGTACCACCTGCCTGATTCTACAGCTGGCCAAGTTGAAAGATGGCTGGGAAAAGTCCTTAAATGGAAATCTCAAATGTGGAATTTGTTTTTCCTGCCAGAAGTCTGGCCAAAATAGACTGTTTGTTGTAGTGAATGCTCAAGCTGTGAGGAGCCCAGATATCATAGTCACTACTCCCTGTTTGAAGTCCATCTGCAAATCACAACAGGGAGGCAGTATGCCTGCAGTTACAGAATAGGTCACAAACTGAAGGGTGTAGCCTTGAGCCCCCATCCAATTTGTGGGCTTTTGACAATAAGCCTCTTCCAGACCCTAGAAAGAGAAATGCTGTGCAGGTGGTATCACTTGTGCAGAAGGAATTGCAGCCAAAGTAGCCTCCTCTGCAGAGGTACTTGACTGTGGAGAAAGAGCAATAATGACTCACTGCCTTTTATCAAACATGGTGGGTTTGGCAAAAAAGGATCCTGTTAAGTGAAGAGGTTGTTCTGGTTTGGAGTTTCATCTGTAAGCTGTGGGGTTTGTGGGTTTTTTATATGTTTTTTTTTTTTAATCTTTCCTGTTCCTGCTTTGTTGGCAAGTGCCACAGAGGGGCCCAGGGAAAGCCAAACTGTCTGCAGCTTCTTTTGTGCCTAAAAGCACAAAGTCTTGGAGGTGAGTAGGCAGCTGAGACCTGCTGCAGGTAGTGAGTACATGGAAATGGTTCTGCTCCCATTTCCAACAAATGGTTGGTAGCTCCTGGGTTTTGCATGGCTTCATTTCAATAACTCTATGGGAAAAAGTAATGTAGCTAGAAGATAAAGCAAGAGGTCTTGCAAGTATCTCTCTGACAAACAAGAGGAGGAACATCTTGCCTGGAGGAACATCTGACTTCCAAGAGCAAGCAGAGGACAAGCTTGTATGAGGCTCCTCAGCTTTCTCAGCTGCAACAGAAGCTAAAACCCACAGCAGGGAGAGGTCAGACAGAGGCTTTGTTCAGCATCCCTGTTGCCTGTCAACCTGGACCACTTCCCAGCACAGAGCTCAGGAACCCCAAGCCTATGTACACTCTTGTTTACTATCCTGGTCTGGTCTGAAAACCAAGAAAAGGCCAAGAGAAGACAAAGTCAAATCTGACCATTTGATGAGCTGTCAGCACTTTGTCTCCATAAAAACACCAGAGATTTTGTGAAGGGCATCTGTTCCCTCCTGCTCATTGTTTGCCTCCTGCTGTAACCTGTCTGTGTAGGATAGAGCAGCTCCAGCATATCAGGTTGTTTTAACACTCTTGGTCTTTCCTTATTCTTCTGATTTATTGGAGGCTAAAGCTGTAAACCTTTGACTCTTGCTTGCAAATAGAAGCCTGGATAACATTAGCAAACATAAACAGCACTATCCTGGAAAATTCTATTTTAAACATAGATTTGTAAAGGCCAATATCATCTCTGCCATCTGTAACTAGTTAAAATTCCAATTGTTTTTCTTAAAAGGATTTTAATGATGGATAGTAAGAATAAGGTAGATTAAAAGTAAGTTAATTTGTAGGGTTTTTATTAAGAGTTTAGAAAAAAAAAGATCTATTAGGGATCTGGGTTATCTGCAGCCTCCAAATGGTGCTGAAAAAATGATGGTGCTCTCTGTTGTCATAGGTGACTTTTTTTCTTTTAAGTTGTATGATATGGATTTATACTTATGCACAGTCTTGCATTGGGTTATCTTCAAACAATTTAGTTAAATAAATGCCACATCCTCAGCAGACACCTTAATTGACCTAGAATCACCCAATTTAGTTTCACTTGGCCTAAGCTGGAATAAGGATTTCTATAAAGTGAGGATATAGTCAGGCTCCTGCTGCAGAAATGTGTCTACCAATTTAAAGCCTGACTGTCCTCTGCAGTCTGCTCCTGCTGTTCTGCTGGGGCTCCCTTTCCTTGTAGATGAGCCACTTCCAGGGGCTGTTTAACCCCTCCAACATTGTGCTAAACCACACAGGGAGTATTTGCATGCCCTGCTACAGTGTGTGTAGGGAGACATATGAACCAGATGGCTAAGGGAAGGGTTCCCATGCAGTAAATGTCTGACCAGGGCCCAGTGCAGTGTGAATCTTTCCCACTCTCACTGGACCCACTGAAACCAGAGGTTTCAGCGCAGACATTGGGCTTTGCACAGCTGCATTCCCGCTGCTGCCCTTTCTGTGGCTGTGGCCACTTCAGGCAGGAGGTCTCAATGGGTGGCAACATCATCAAGCACCTCACCAGGATTTACCAGATGCATTTGTCAAAGGTTTCAGGTGCCAGCATGTCTGTCTGCTTTGCAGCTGGGGCAGGTGAAAACAATTTTTATCAGCTGTGGTTGGTTGCTAGGTGATTGGGAGCCAAAGCATTGAAAGTGTCCAGATGGGTGCTTGCAGTGGTCTAATTAAATGAGTTTTGAAACATATCTTTAGGCTGTGGACAGATGTTCATTTTGTAGAGAGCTGTGCCAGCTGCAGATTACAAGCCACATCGCTGGAGGTTATTGCCCTCACAGCTCTGCTGGCAGGACTCTCCCAGATCATCTTCAGCTTAGACAGGGTGCAGACATGCATCTTAGGTGGTTATGGCTAGAGAAGTCACCACCTGCCTGCCCACGCTGGCCTGCTTGGCACAGCACCAGATTTGCTGAGTGCTCCAAAGTGATTTTTCTGTCTCCTTTCAGTCAGAATGAACCAGTTTGGCCTGTGCAGTGGGAATAAGAGATGTCTTGTGTGCTCATTGTGTCTGACAAGTAGTGGAGCCCTAATGGCCAGGGACAGCAGAAGCACAGGGGACAAGCTTGGGTTGGTACAACTGTCTGGAGCAGGCTGTCTGCAGCCTTCCTGCACTGGGGTGGGAGTAGAAACCTGTCCTGCTGTCAAAGTCATAAGGGGTTACCCAGGGGTGTTTTGGAGAGTGGCAGGGCACTCAGCTGCTTTGGGCTGCTCACTTACTAAGGTCTTGGCGTTGGCTTGAGCTAGGACTGCGGGAGCTGATGAAAGACTGTCAGAGGGAGGCCAACCCAAACAAGACAGCTTTTCTCATCAAGCTGTTCTATTTTTGCCCAATGTGTTAATGTGTGCACAGACAAAGTATGACACAATGTCGACCAAGTCGGGTGAGCTGCTAGCATTGCTCAGCCAAAACTATCTTAGCAGACCGCCTTAAACTTTCTCCACAATCGTGACAAATCCACATGGGTTTGGCGCCTTAAACCCTACCTGTGTTAGGAAATACCATGCTTGTTCTCATGACACTTCTCAGTTAAAATGTGCTAGCTAAAATGTACCTTAAATGCTTTACAAAAACATCTAAGTGGCCATGGCCTTAGCTCTTGAGCTGACCTATTTTCAAGCATGCCGAATTTATGATTTCTTTCCATCGTTCAACAGTTGGATACTACTAGAGGGAAGTTGTGCTGTTTCCACTGAAAAGTAGGAAAAATGTCACTGCTGCTGATGGTGCTGTCCAGTTCTCCTTAACTCTCCAAGCCAGTTTTTAATTAAGCATAAATAATGCAGTCCTTCCTTGCCCTTGCTAGGGGAGTATTTATTTTGATTGCACTTTTAAAGCTCATGGTTACATGCAGAAACCAGTCCCTAT
This sequence comes from Psilopogon haemacephalus, assembly GCA_013396835.1. Taxonomy (NCBI): domain Eukaryota; kingdom Metazoa; phylum Chordata; class Aves; order Piciformes; family Megalaimidae; genus Psilopogon; species Psilopogon haemacephalus. Next base: position 1,010,758 of record VWZI01006231.1, on the reverse strand, counting down.
CTGTGTTTCCAAGAAGTGGCTAAAAAATAACTCCAAGTCCAAGCCCCATTTCTGTCTGCTGTTACTGTCCTCCCCTCAGGGACCAGGTGGTGAGCCCAGGGGAGCAGTCAGCTCTGTTTTCCAAGGCACCTGGTTGCGTTCATCTCCTCAGGAAACCAATGACTAATCTTCTGTGTATAGAAGCTACTATTATTTATTGGTTGTTTCGTCAGTTCCCAGTTTCCTTCCCACTCTCCAAGCACTGAAGAAATCATTTTCCCTATTCCACAGAAACATGACATTTATGTCAGTTTAGAGTGCTCCTGAGAATATCCATTTACTGAACTCTGTTTTCTGGCCACTTCTTACTGCAGCTTTCCAGACTTTTAGCACTGCAGCTTGCAGCCATCCCAGCAAAAGACTGGCAGCAGGAGCAGCAAAAGAAACAGAAGCATAAGCAGCCCTAACTGGGACAGGAGCTGTATTTGCTGTGGCACCTTTGCTGCGTGCCGCACTGAGTTTGAGCTTGGCGTTTGATTTCCTATGACCACTAGATGGCATAAAAAATTGATGCTCTAGGCATCGGCTTGCTCCTGAAAGAGTGCTTAATGTTGAGGTCATGCTGCATTAAAGGGGAGTCTTAATTAAAGGCATACTTTATGTTTCTCTTAGATGTAAAAGGGTATCAGTAGAAGCCACCCTATTGAGTGGAAAGTAACCTTAACAGCAAAATTCAACTGTTGCAGAAAGTGAGCAGTGCTGAAGCCAGTGCCATTGTCAGGTAGAGGATAACACAGCAGAAGGGAAGGGAAGGTTGCTCTGCTGCTTGCACTAAGAGCAATCACCAATTCTCGTCTTGGTCCTGATAATGATTTTCTTTGTAGCTCTGGGCAAATCACATAGTCTGCTTTGCTTCTCTGTGTTCATGTCAAGATCCATGATTTCCTGCCTTGCAGCAGTGCTGGAGGAGTTACTTAATACTCAAAAGACACAAATGGAGAGAAGGAAAATATAAGTGAGTCCCAAAAGCTACTTGTAAGAGAGAATTCTCCTGGTCTATCCATCCTACACCATCCACTGTGATTCCATCCATCCTGTGCCACTGTGATGGTTATAATAAGGTGATGGAGTATGGGTAAATTTAAAACATACTCTAAGAAATGTTGCTGACTGCCACTTAAAGCAAAACCACTGAAAGAAATGGACTTGGGTTTTGTGGGTTTTGGGTTTTTTTTCCCCCTTTCCTGTTTGCAGTATAATTCATTATGGAAATTTCATGATGAGTGAAAACAGCCTGTCTGCTGCTCTCCCTTTGAATGAAAAAAAAAAACAGCCCAAGGAATGGTGGCTTGTGTGACCTGACCATAACACAGCTTTAGGGAAACTTTCAGTCCAATTCTGAAGCTTTGGTGCAGTCTTTCATTCGGTTGCTTATTCATAATTAAAACTGATGGCTACTTAGGATGCTTTGCAGCTGCTGTGACAGGTAATGTCTCTTGTACATCCTCAGATTCAAGATCTGTGGTGATTTCACCACTGAAATATGCAATTTGATTATAACAGCTTCTGATATTACCAGACCATAAGCTAAGACATTTCAGAATGCTGTTAGGAGCTAAATGAAAAGGATGGAAAATCCATTGCAAATTATTTGTGACTGAGAAAGTCTCACCACAGAAATTGGTATGACTGCTGTGATCATGAGATGACATATTTCTTTTTACTCTTTATTGAATGTAGTGGATACAGATACCCTAAAGAGACCCAAAGGATTTTACAGGGTGTACTGGGAACCACTTTTCATCATTTAGAAAGGAAGGGATTAAAGGTTCAGATAAGGACAGTACTGAAGAAAAGAGAATTTGGCCTGATGTCCTTGAGAAAACAATATTCCAACAATGAGCAATGCTATTCAAGTGTGCTTTATGCACTGATTGCACTGCCAATGAAAAGAAACTGACTGTATGCCTCCCCAGAAGCACAAAGGGCATTTATGGCATAAATGGAATTTTGGGTTTATCTGAAACTGAGCTTTATCAGCTGTCCTTTAGTAAACGGAGGAAGCAGGCTATGAATGAGAGAGACATGAAAACTGTCAGACCAAAACACACTCAACAAAACAAGTGATTACTGATTGGCCTTGAGGAAAACTGAGAAAAAACTATTTTCATAACAAAACTAAGAAACTGAAATGCTGTAAGTGCAGTGCCAAACTGATTTCCAACCACTCACAAGAGTATCAGCTTTGTTTTTCCAGAGATAAATTTAGTTTTTCCGCTTGTCCCCACTGCACATTGCAGTGATGATGTTGGAGATTTTCCAATTTCCATTTAAGATTTTAAACAGCAAATAGACTGATCTTGGTGGCCAGTGGGATACCTAATGTAGTAGACAGTGTGTAGAAAATGGTTTGTACAAAGGTTGGGTTCAAATTCAACTACTGTTTCCAATGGCATATTGCAGGCATGTGACAGTAAGCACTGCATGGTCTCAAGACCATCCAGGAGTCCTTCACAGAGACCAGAAGTCCAATGAGATATTTTATCAACTCGATTCCTTGTTCTGCTATGGCTGCCTTATGCACTCCGTAAAGGAGAGGTGACATGGCAGCAGCCATACCCTACAGCAGTGTGGCTGCTCTGCACACACAGCATGAGCAGACCCAGCATGTGCTGTAAAACCTGGGGAGCCAAGCAAGGCCAACCCTGCTGCATTCATACACCGGGGGAGTGGTGAGAAGACCCTGGAGTCTTCTGTGAGAGCCTGCTGTGATAGAGAGGATGGGGCAGGAGGAAGACAACAAGCAAGAACAACTAGTGCTGTCCTGAGGGCTATTGCCAGGTCCCCTCAGGAATGGCTGTGAGCCAGGCTGATGTGGTTGTGCTGTCATTTAGTTATCCCTAGTGCTGAATACGCTGCTATGGAAAAAAGCCTCTTGGGTTCCAGCTTTGAATGCTAGCGTTATGATCATAATCCTTTGGGGCCCATTACGTGTCCTCCCTCATAGCCGGGGCTTGCTCATGTTCACTAAGTGAATATAGGACTTTCCCCTGCCCAGAGACTGTGTGAGGCAGAGTTACACGTGATGACAACCTGCACAAAGTGTTTTATGATCCAGAGAACAAACTCTTTATATAGGAGATACAGTAACATCCCCAGCAGGAGTACTAACTTTTAGCCTTTACCATCATTTTGTTCCAAACAATTAGCCTTCTGATACTGTTCATTTTACTGAAATCTTCATATATTGTTACTCCTCCAAGTGGATCAAGATGAATCTCGAGCCATAATAAAAACAATATTAAATTAGAGGTGATTATAGTTTTGTGGTGTTTCTTAAATGATCAAGCTGGGTTTGAAAGTGAGAGAATTAACTGAAAGGGAAGAAAAATGCCATAAAGAAGTAGAAGCATTTGACAGATAGCTAATTGACTGAAGAAATTCCCTTATTCTTGCTGCTCAGGGAATTTACTTATTTTTCCCCATGCAGAACATGCACAATACCTTATTTAGTAATATTTTAAGACCCTTTTTTAGCATCTGGCATTCAGTGTAATTGTTGCGATGCTCTGCCAGCATGCTATACTGTAAAGCAATCACATTAGCAGGCCATGGAGATATTAATAAATGGAGAAGGCTCAAGAAATATTCAGTACAGGGTGCAGCTCCTATTACCTTCAGCTCCATGAAGGATTCCTGCTCTGATGTCATTCTGCTTTCTACTCCTCTGACTAGAAGCACAAACATTTTTTCCCCCTCTCTTTTTTTTTTTTTTTTAATATATTAATTTTAAGGATAGAATCATAGAATCACAGAATTGTCTCAATTGGAAAGGATCTGTAAGATCACTGAGTGCAACCATTATCTCACTCTACCAAGTCTGACGCTAAATCATGTGCCTCAGCACCACATCTCTGCATCTTTTCAACACCTCTGGGGATGGGAATTCAAACATCTCCCTGCAGAGCTTTTTCCAGTGAGAACCCTTCCAGTGAAGAAGATTCTTCCAATATCCAACCAAAACCTCACTGGGGAGCTAATTCCAGTGTATGAGAACCCTTTCAGTGAAGAAGTCTGTTCTAGTATCCAATGTAAACCTCCCCTGGAGGCCTTTTCCTCAACCTCAAGTATGTTGCACACGGTGCAAGGCATGACTATGTGGGAGCAGTGATGTGAATTGAGTCAGGCCTGCGCACTGGCTTTATAGGAGAGATAGGATTATGAACAGAGAAGCTGGCCTGCATCAGGCATGCAGCATTTTCTGAAGAATCTTTAGTGGCATGAGAAGAATCAGACAGAGCCTAATAATAGACCTAGAGCATTTTTCTGTTTGAGCTTGCTGCAAAAGTTGCTATGCAACTGACCTTTAAGTAAACCAGTTTTCATTAGCAGTTTAATACCAAACGGCCTGCATGGTATTAACAAGGTCAATGCAGAGACCAAGTAATTACTATCAAAACTTGTAATAACAGGCTAAAGTTTTGGAGACATCCTTTTCACAAAGGAGATAAAAGACATGTTGGTTCATGACATAATTGTTGGATGTTGTGTACCCTTTTTTGTTTCAAAACTCTGCATGAAATAGTTCCAAACATAGTGGTGCATCCTGGAGTTAAAAAGGCAAGACCAAGAAAATCTCAGATGATAAGAAAATGCTATGACAAATAGAATGAGAAGGGCCAAATACTTCACAAAGTTCACTGAAGGCTTTGCAATCGCTGATCCTTTTTGTGGCCAAGGTTCTGGCTGACTATGGCAACAACAGCAGAAATCCTGAAGGAGAGGGTGGAAGTGGTGAAGACAGAAAATGCACTTTCAATAATCCTTGGTAGATGCCATTATTATTGGGCTCTTAATAAGCACTTAGATAGGTTTTAACACTGTGTTGTCCATGATCAGGGGAATGTGATGTAAAATCAGTGGACTAAATTGTGTCCTCACTGGCACTGGTGTAAATGCAGAGTAAGTCATTGTACTACATGGTAGTTATTTCCAGTTTTCCAGTGAGTAAGCACATAGAAATTAGTCTAATGTTCCTTGATTGTCTCTTTCACTCACTTGAATAGGAACCACTCACAAATCAATGAGAATTTTGTGCTAACTGCATGTTAATAGGAGGAAAAATGATACCACAGTGTTTCTTTGTGTGCTCCTTAGTGGATCACTGATCAGTAGAAGAATTGTAAAGTACTGCCAGCTTCAAGGATCCTGTGTCCTAAGATAAACTAGGCTGGTAGGTCTGAAGAGAGAGTGTAACTGTGAAAACAGGAGCCACCTGCCAACCAAAGGACCAGCTGGAGGTGAGGGATGTGGCAGAGAGTCTGATCATGGTTGGATGACAAATAAGGAGGGTCATAAAGATGTGACATAAGCAGAAACTCCCAGATGAGGACTCAGAACTGGAAACTGGGGTAAACAAAGATTTCAGTGTCAGAAAGGGGAATTACTGTTGTTCAAAACCACAAAGGCCAAGTCCTATCCTGGTAAGTACAGAATAAAAACCCCAAGCAACTGCCTGCCTGGGAGCTGCTGCCCAGCTCACACCTTGATGCACTTTACTCTGATGCTGCATGCAGAATGAACTGGCTGGGGACAGCTGAATTCTCCTATCCTGACAATAAACCACACAGGAATTTGCCATGCAGGCTGTTGGCTGTTCCCAGCAAACAGCCTCCATGGGACAGATTCATCATTGCTTGACATGTAAGTGGACATGCAGTGGTGCCTAGGAAGAGTATGGTGGGTAAGACTCACAAGAGGGAAAGCATTTTGTCCTCAATCTTCTAAAAATGATGCTACAGCACAGTCCAGAGGTGAATTGGGCCCTACAGAAATAGCATGACTGAGCAGCTGCAGGCAGACATGGACCTGTGTAAATTCATTACCATGGATCTGCTCTATCTTCAGTGAGAGTGCAGTGATGGCAAAGCAAAGGCGCTGCTGAAATCCAGACCTGGTAGAAGGGCTTTGCATTCCTAAACGATTGGATAAAAAAACAGAACATAAACCCCACAGGCAACATGGCTCACACAAGGTTTATTTTTACTATGTGAATTCAAGCACTGGAATGTCCTGTACTGATTCCAGAAGGGTTAACACTTTCATGCCTCACAGCCCTGCCAGAATGGACACTCAGTGTTGTGGGTATGAACTCTGTCCTCATTTACCTTATACCTCACTAACTGGAACAGCTATGCCCTCTCTGCCTTTCTCAGCTCACCATTCCTTTGTAGGCTTCTTGAATTATTGCTCTCACACTTCTTTCATCTCCTCCTCCTTTCTTGTTCACTCCTGTTCTAGGAAACTTTCATGAATGCCAGCCAACAGAAGTGTTTAGTCTCATTTCTTCAGCTGCAGCTTAGCTGGCATATCTCTGACAGGGGCATGTAAGAGATACATTGTGTAGCTGGCAATCATAAAATCACAGAATGGTTTAGGTTGGAAGGGACCTCAAAGATCATTCAGTTCCAACCCCCTGCCATAGGCAGGGATATGTGATATGGTTGCTAGTGCCAACTGTCATGCCATCTCTGTGAGCCTGGCTGTCCGTTTTAAAAGTAATTCCAGGCTGAAGAGGAAGATCCTTCACTGCCAGTCCCAGGACATGACTGGAAACAACACATAGAGGAATATGTTCTGCCATTTCATAAGGAGAAAACCTGTTTCATTCTCTCCTCCAAACTGGTATCACCACTGTAGGAGATTGCAGCCAGGGAACAAGAGGGCAATATGCTCAAATCCACCATGGCTGAGACCTGGCATCGTGCTCAATTCCCAGCACCGACCAAACTCCCCAGCCTGCTGCTAGTGGGACAATGTCAGCCCAGATATTGTGTTACATCCTGGGTTTTCCCTTTGCTTCTTTCTGATGGAAAAACTAGGAGGCCAGTATTGGAAAACTCCTTAAGTAATAAGACTTTTCCAAGGTCTGTTGTCACAGCTGTCATTTTTTTCCAGTCAACACTACTTTGGCAAATGAGCAGACAAGTCTTGATGCTGTGTAGATTCCCACATTGTGTCCCCATTCCGTATAGGGTTCTTTCCTCAAAATCTTCCAGTTCTCTGTCTAAAATATTTTTTTAATCTCCAGCCTAGGTAGGGACTTTGAACAACTTCTGTTGTAGAGACAAGACACTTAAAATGCAGAAGAAAAGAAGTGTTCATGAATTGAGTGAGACAAAGGCTAAACCAGCTTGCTCAAGGGCACAGAGGAGCTTTCCATCAAGGAAAGACTTGAATCCAGATACCCACTCCGTAGCTTTGTAAATGTAAAACATTTACTTTTACATTTACTTTGTAAATGTAAAACATTTCCTTTGTCCAGAGAAGAAATAAAGCACCACCATGTGAACTCATCATAACCTCAGTTCAATTTTTAGACAGATGTATTTTAATGGACACAAGTATCTTCTCCCACCCCTCACTATCCACGGGCTCCATGTCTCTCTCATATGTGACTGTGAATTAACACTGCTGTAGTTGTCATGAGGGCCCACTGCTTAGTGGTGCAGCCCCATCTCAGCCATTACCACAGATCTATACCAAGCACAGTAAATTTATTAATTAGATTTATCCTATGTTTATTAACAGCCCAGCTCAGAAAAAAAGTCAGTGACAAAAACCATCTGGAATAAACATAATGGCAAACAAACAATGTAATATATTCTATCACTCCAGCCTAATTACACTGTTTGGTGCAAATACTATCAATCCAAGTGACAATTTACAAGCTGAACTCTTATTAAAGGGAAAAATGAGCAGTGCAGGGAAGCACAAATCAAAGTAACTAATCAACACAGACAACACATTCAGGGATTTAAGAGCCAAGGTACAGTAGTCTTTTATTCCTCCTTCTTTTCAATTAGGGAGACCTGCTGTGATTGCAGTACATTATATGTTATATCTATTTATGCAACACTAGGGAGGAGCATGTCTCTGGCTTTTGTCTTTTCACCAGCTACAGCCTGTAACTTCTAGCTTTAAACACTTCTCTTGTCCTGCCATTTAAGCTGGGACTAAGCTCCACTGTCCCAGGCACTGGATTTCTTTTAAGACAGATCTTCTCTTCAAGGATATAGTAAAAGTTTGGAATGAAGTATGAATCCAGAAAGGCTGGAGTTAGCTAAAAGCAGTGCCAATTTGATCTCAAACAAGTTCTTATTGAGTGAATTGGTTCAGCAAGAGAAAAAGGAAAAACTCTCCCTCCCATGCAAACATTTGAACAACACATGGCTGCCGTCCATGATCTGTTTGAGCTTGGAAGCTGGAACTGACTCATCGTTAGATGCATCTGGTATCCCCAGGGAAGTAAGAGAAAACACTGGCAGCAACGAAGAAAAGATAGCAGAAGCCATGTGAAGCAGAAATTAGCCAACCATCCTTCTGCATTACAGCACAAACTCCCAGAGCAGCATTAGGCACCTGCGTGAAAACTGAGCCCTCAAAGACACAGCAAAGTGGTAGAGTGCTACAGCATGTAACACTGTCACTTTGGGGAAATACACCCACAATCTGGAAAACACCACCTCAGGCCAAAAAAGGAAAACTTAAGACCTCATTACAAGAAGAGGCAACAAGCTAGCACTGGAGTGGAGTCAGTATGGACAAATACATGCACAGCCCTAGCCACAGAAGTGTGGTCACAGCTCCCATACGTGTTAGCAAAATTAAGTTTATATAACCTGCGTTGAGAAATTCCCTGCTGGAGGAGTTCTTGTAAATCCTTCTGTTGGAAAAAGACATAGTGACAAAGGGCTACACTGAGGGGGACAAAGGTATTCAAAGACTCACATGCTGCTTTATCTGCCATAAGGAGAAAGATTACCAGTAACCATCAGCCCATGTGCAGAATTGCTCTCTAGACCTTCATCTTCAATCCTTGCCTGCAAAGAACCAGGATTCTTTCATATTTTGGAAGTGGTCATGTAGCTCAAAGACCTCCTGTCATGACATTGTCTTGGAAACATTAATCCCATGAGAAGGCACTTCAAATTTCTCCCTGAAACTGTTTCTGGAGCAGTCTAGTGCTCTATTTCAGCGTCCAGTAGGCCCTGAAACATAGCTTGTCTTGATGAGAACACAGGCTTACTCTCAGCAAGAAGGCTGATAACAAACATGTATGAAAAAAACCTCTGTGTCTGCACCTGCTGTTTTCAGAAAGAAATAATGTGACATCCTTCTCTCCGTGAAGAGGTGATGTCATAGATGTGGCCACAGCAGGATATTTCTTCATTTAAGAGGCAAGGTGCAAAGAACCCTTGAGAATTCTGAAATGTCAGTGATTCATAAAAGCCAAAAATTTTATTGCCAGCTAACTGTGGATCTATCTCTCCAGAGCCTTATATTGCATCATCTGTATTAGCCTGCAGATCGAGATGACATAGCTAACTAATTTCAAGTGTGATAATCACATTGTAGATGCACTATTGGGATGGCTTTTGGAAACATTTTAATCTAAGCATCTCTTAAAGTAGTGTGCCTGAAGCTTCTCTTCAACAAAGATGAACATGAGGATGACTCTTCTCACTTGCTGAGTCCATGCCTATTCTCAAAACCCAGTTACCTGTCAAACCCCACAGGTATTGTGTTCAGTGATGTCTCTCTTCTTGGCCTGAACTACCTTGATTCAAGCAGGAACATCCAAAAGTTGTTTTTTCTTTAATTCACATAAGACCTATAGGGATCTGAATAATGTTCAAAAGCAGATAGAGATAAAACAAGGATGGTTCCCTACCTTTAGGTTACAAAAATCTAGGAATATGTGGTGTCTGTCAATAACTGTAATGATGAAATATCTTAATATTCAGTTTATATGGATTCTCACCCTCATGTTCTACAACTGTCAGTGCTCAGTCTGCCTAAAGAATCTGAAGATTTGCCTTATTGAACAAGGGATGGCCACAAATACAAAGAACTCTCTTTAAGGAGCAGAATGTAGGAGCCATGGTGTTATCAACCCAACCTGGCCACATAGTCTCCAGCTTTGTAACTGGGAATTATTCTGACTGTTTGGGATGCACAGACACTTGTGTTACTGCTCTCTTGAACCTTGAAGATTTTTTGTAATCCTCTTAAATTCCCTATTCTGTTTTTTTTTCCTCTGAAGGAGAATCAGGGAACTTACATAAAGACACTGTGCAGGTAGGTGGGAGACTCTTCATGCAAGGAGGCAGTGATCAGCGGGGTGCCAGCAGTGCCCTTGCTGTTTCAACGATGTGATGCTGCATCTGATTCCTCATTGCACAACAAAAGCCCAATACACTTCCAGTGCTTTCTTTTGACTCTTTGAACTGTCAGCTTCCCTTACATGCTCCACCAAAGGCTTTCAGTGCTGTCAAGGATCTGAACTACTGGTAACTGCCAGAATCAATTTGTGGTGAACGCTGACTTTTCCTTAGTGTTATCAAGGACCTTGCAGGGACAAGGTGGCTGAGATACTGAGCTATCTCAGTGAACTATCTATCAACAGCCCCTGAAGGCAGAAACTACTTACCAGAGCATCATCTGATAAACCAGAAGGGAGATGAAGTTCAGAGGAAGAATTGTTTTAATTACCATGTAGCCTGCTTCACAGTTATTTTAGAAAAATTGCATGAATATAATTCCAGATTTCAGAAAACATCTTAAAAGACATTCAGGAAACTCTAAAACTCTTAAGAGAGAATTCCCTCTAGAATATGAACAGAAGCAGATTCCCTCCCTTTATCCCCAGCCACATTTCAGAAATCAAATATGTTAATTACCTCACTGAACTTCAGGAATGAGCAGGAGCTTAAAAGTGGGTTACATTAGCTAACAGCTATTGATACCTAAGGATGACAGTGCCTGTTCCAGCAGGTCTGTTTTCCTACAGGCAAAAAGCCACATTCCCATTCCAACCTTCCATTGCAGAGGTTTGCTTAGAGCAGTTTCCAGACTAGCTTTCCGTTTGGAAACTGCTGTGCCACCGCACTGCTTCCCTGACTGCCAAGGGCTTTTCCATTACTGGAACCACAGTGATGGTAACTGCTGTTGGCTCTCTGTTCTGGTCACTTCTGGCTATTTTGCTACTTACAGTCCTTCAAAGTCAGTTTTGCTAATTGTCTTCTACTACATTTTGGTTAAGATCTTTCTGATGTGTTTGGAGGATTTGTTCCTGCTTCTGACCCTGTGGATAGACCACAGACACACAGCAGCACAGCAAGGATTAAAGGGTGGGTTATTCTCTTTGCAAAGAACCTGTTACTCATTGGTGGCAATGATTTCCAGAATTCAGGAAAACCACCTTCAGTTTTCTGTATCTTCACAGATTTCTAGCATGATCTCGATTTAACAGCCATTGAGTCTCAGGCCTCACATCTATGCCTAGGAGGTGGTACCCAGGGACATAAATAGGTGTGTGTGTTGCACCAAAGAGTAATGGATAATAGAACTCCACAAAGAGACATTTTGTGATAGATACACAGAAGTCTGGCACGCATTAAAATGTAATCTCTTCATATCATGGGAAGGATTTATTCAGGAGAGTCTCTGAGTTATGTTGCTGTCAGGTAGCAGAGTACTGACTGCAGTTTTGGAAGTATTTGAACATTTGTAGCCTTTAAACAATTAGAATTGACAGAAAGAAAGACAGCCTATCAACCACAAGTTTTCACAGCTCCTCATTTGTGTGTAGATTTCTAAACCTCGAACTGTCAAATATTAGACTCTAAAATAGAACCTTCCGACAATTTCCTTCCTTTTTTTTTTTTTTTCTTTTCCCTTTTCTCTCTTCTTTTTCTTATAAACCCTACAGTACTGGATACAGAAGAGATCTTAAAACTCTCAAAGTGGAACTGAAGGAACTGCTGTCTTTGTTCAGACTAATGGTTCTGTTAGTTTGCTCTTGCCTTGGGCAATGTCTGTTCCCAAAAATCATCTGGATGAGAATACCACCAGGAGAAGCAGAGCCAGATAAGGCAGTAATTAAAGCAGCCATTAGCTTTGGGCAACAGACTACAAGGGTCAGCAGCCTTGCTTAAATGTGAACTACCTGGCTTGTACCTGCAGGTGGGGATTAGCCACCGAAGTCCAAACAGTGGGCTCTTTGGCCCATCAGCTTTGCTGGAGCATGCTGTCTCCATCGGGTCCTTTCTCCATCCCAAGCCTTCGCTTTTCCAGCAAGGCTGAACACTACCCAGGGTGCAGGGGAATAAAGAGAGGCTGATCTGAGGTGCTGAAGAGGAAAACCTGTCCTCTGGGACATTCTGGTAGAAGAGGTTACTGTAGGCTGAAAAAGTGAGAAAGGAAAAAGTTTGTGAAGGGAAAAAGGAGGGAAAGAACATATCTTGCATCACCACTAAGCTCTTCTAGCACCCCTCCAGCTCCACAAACCCTTCAACAGCCCTAAAGGTGGAGGTAAAACCTCCAAAACTTGGTTAAAATGAAGTGTATCTCTTCAGTCATGCCAGGCTAGCACTTTGTGTAAGCACTGAGTTCATGCAATAACATATCTTATGTGATTTTAATTAACAAAGCCTTCAGCAATCTGTGCAGTAATCCTTTTGTAAGTTCAACTAAATCAGGTTTAAACAGTTCACACATGTCACAGGCTGTCTCAAGAGATCTCTTTGAAAACAAATTCTTCAAGCCTTTAAGTCAGGTGGAGAGGAAAAGAACTATAATTTTTAGAGCAGAAAATGAATATCCAATAACAAAACATTCAGATGAAATCTGTTTATCTGGCTTCTTTTCCTTGAAAGAAAACCAGAGTTATCTTCTTATTTGAGATTTATTCTCCCCGTTTGTGTTCCCAAATTTATTCTAAGATCTTAGGTTCTTAGCTTCTGTGCTCATCGAATTTCATAGCTGTATCTCCTGGAAAATGAAGTTTTAGAATAAGAAAGATCAAAAGATTTTTTTTTTCCCCCTCAGTTATTTTCATAGGCACTGTGTTATTTCCTCTGGGAAATTCTGCAAGAGGAAGATTTCAGCCTGCTCACAGTATACATTAAAGTGAGAATGCAATTGACAACCAGGGCAGCTCCTTTGACTCTTTTTTTTGTTGCTTGCTTGTTTTCACTGAGCATCAGATTAGTGCATTTTGCAGTAGGTTTGTAACTTGAAAACACAAACTGAGTAATGGGGTGAAGATATGTGTCACAACAAATAATCCTAAAAAACGTGGTTTATTGGTTTGCAAGCTAGGAAGAGACATGAAGCATCCAGACATGGATGCTTTTTATTTAATGCATCAATTCTGCACAGTAAGGCAGAGCACATTCCTCTCTACAAAATATACACAACAAAGCATTTAAAGATGTTCACATTCAAAGTCGTAACCATCTGCCTGTCACAGGCATCTGTTGCTTCAAAGAAAAGGACTATATGAAAGGTTCAGAAAGCTTTAGAGCTCAAAAGATGCATTTGCCAAGAGACTAATGGAGCATATGAATATACATAAATTCCAAAAATACAAGAAACTGTTGTTTTCTCCCAGGAGTGCAGTTCAGTTACACCATCTAGGTCTGTGTTTTTATTTAAAAAAAACAAAACAAAAAGATAAAAATTACCTCAGTTCTCACCCATGTCTGTACTGAAAAATTAAACTTTCTGTCATTTTGCAAACACTCTTGAAAAGCAACATCTTCTTCCTTCATCTGCAGTGGACTCTAACTTTCACACTTATCCTCCACATCTCTGGCTCGCTCCTGCCAATGCACCTTCAAAATGTGATTGTTATCACCCTGCAAACTTCTCCCTGCAAAGCCTTTCCCTGTTCTTGCTCAGGGAAGTGACATCCCAGCTTCACTGAGAGCAGCATGCTACAGCTCCACAGCCCAGCATGTCTGCTAATTCCCTGGCTCTTTTGACACCCAGGTCTGACTGGCTGAAGTCAGAGAGGTCTTCCCATTGATGTCAATGAACAGTGGTCATCTCTCTTAATGGACAATGCCACTTTCCACAGGTCGAGCTTACATTGCCACGAAAAAGAAGGTCAGCAGGAGAGCTGGGCAAGGTAGTAAGCATTTTAGGGCAATGTTCCTCTGAGCACCTGAGGGAAGAGGTGACTGCAGTGTTTTTTCTGCAATAAAGTTGGTATTGCACAGGCTGGATTTCTACCATGATGATCAGAGGGTAGAGTGTGCACCTTTCAGACGTATGGGTCTGGAAGGAAAGAACTGCTAAGCATTATTTGGAACTAGGAAAAAGTGTGGGCTAAATAGAAGGTGCAAAGTTAGAGGGACTGGAAGTTTTTGAAAAGGCTGCAAGGAATGCAAGGGGGACAGAGACTCTGTACAGGAAGATACTGGAATCTTGAATGAATGAGATTTCTGACTGAGGTTAATACCACCTATTACCTGGTCAGTGGAACTAAGAAAGCTGCCTGGCACAAGGACCAGTTTTCATTCATTACTCACCCTATTCACATAAGGACAGCCATCAAAAGGGCAGAGAGGACTTCACAGATAAGAAGAGAAATCTGGGATTGCAAGACCTGTCTCCTTGGCCTGTTGACGCCAATACATTCATGAACTGCACAGAGAACAAAGAACTATTTAATGACCTTAAATTAAACTGTGAAGCTCCAAGAAAGTTAGTCTGTCCTCTGCAATAAACACCAAATAGCCATACAGAAAGCAATTAACTTAAATAAGAGCATGAAAATCAAGAAACACTTTACAAATCAACCAAAATATTTCCTTCTTTGCCACATAAACTGTGACCTGTTAGATGTCACTGTCGGGACAGTCACTATAAAGAGTGTAAAATCCCACAAGACCACAAGTTCAACATGGGAGTTACACATCACTTCAGGGTTCACTGATGCTGCTCTATAAACTACACTTCTGCTGTTTGTTTTCCTTTGCACAGATTTTGCATTTTCCTGCCAGCTTCCCTTGAAATCAGAATAATAAGAATTTAAACAAATCAGAGACTCCTCTGTACTGATCACAAAGAACAGGCATGGTCAGTGATCAGAAAAGCAAAGAGAGTCTGCCCAAGCTGTGCACTGATTCTGCTCCCTACACTGCTCACAAGTAAAGATTTCTAGAAAGGTAAGTTACTTATTTATTGTGCCAACATGCAGATGCTATTCAAAGCAACAGCAAAATAATAACATTACTCATATTGGGAAATTAATCTCAAATTTAGATTATCTCAAAGTTATTATGAAGCAAGAGAAGATACAAAGTCTGCCCTTTACTTACAGGATTTGCAAGAGCTTCCAGCTGCTTGAGCCTCTGAACAATAGTGCATGCAGATCCTGTGCTTTGCTGAAAGCCCCCCTAACTCTGGCACTAGAGACAGCTCAAAACTCAGTGGTGCTTTAGATTGATAAATCATTTCCTTTTAAAATACTTGCACATGTTTTTTTATCAGTGGTGCACATTGACAGTGGACTGCAAAGCAGAAAGCCTGTCTGATGTTACGAGGAAAGAGTTCCCTCTCAGCTGAATCAAAAAAGCAGAAAGGAGTCCTTGACCTCAACAACCAGAATAAATCTGCTGTATCTGCTGGCTCTTTTCTGAATGCATACTTGAGCAGTAACATAAGGGCGAGCGATGGGAGCGCAGGAGCTGTGGCATGTCGTGCTCTGCACCGGTGGGGTACGCCAGCAACGCTCCCAGGGCAGGCACAGCAGAATCAGAACACAGAGCATGTTTTCAGCTCTTATTTTCTTCACACATTTAAAAAATAAACCAGAGATGACAGACAGGCTTCTCTATTTCATTCACAGCTCCCAAGTGGCAGCGCTGTCCCTTCTGCTGAGGTTTCTTGTGTTCCAGATGAGGTTATTGCTGATTTTCTATTTCAAACCTCAATTTTCGGAGAACCTCTTTCTCAGCCAGGGAATGTAACCCCGACTGAAGTTTAGCATGGAAGACTTCATAAATGCAATGAATAGCCTGAAAGCAAAATGGGTGATTTTCACATATCTTTTCTCCTTCGGAAGTTGTTACTTCTTTTTCTCCCTCTTTCTCTTTCCTTTGGTTTACTCGAACTTATTAAACTTCATAAAGACGAGCAATAGTTTTTGGAAGCAGTAGTGAGATGAAAATGAAAATCAAGATCAAGATGTAGCTTAAAACAGATAAATGAAAGCTTTCATCAAAAAAAGAAGTTCTCTGCTCCATTGTAAAATTGTATGTACAAGAATAGAGACATTACTTTAAATACTGTCATTCAGTTCCCAGACAATGACGGCAGAGGTTTTATGGACATGATATGCCCCTCCCTTCCCCCCCATATTTTAGGAATAATAAAAGGATTAGACAATAGATAAGAAAGAAAATAGAAGTCTTCATTCATTCTATTGTATTCAGTTCCAAAAAGAGGGGGGAAAGGGAAACAAACTTTTTAAATCCAGCTTTTCAAAATTGTAAATGCAATATTCCTGGCTTTATGAAATATAAATAAAAAAAAAAGAAGGCCCTCAAGGCTTTTGATAAGAATTTCTACCTTAAGAAAATATTAGATTTTAAAGAAGAATTATCAAATTATGTCTTTTGTCTAGTTTATTATTCCCCTTGTGTGACAACAAATGTACAAAATCCCCTACACATTTTATGTTACCAAGGGATTTCTTGAACCTCAGCCTTGACTTCAGCTTTTGTTGTTTCTTCTCTTATTTTGCAGCTTTATGAAGACACTAAAGCAGATGTACAACTTGAAAGTTGTTTATTGCCAATTAAATTGTCTCTCCCAGTTGTAGCCGACTAGTAGCAGTGATACAGTGTTTTGAATGAGGGAAGGCTTACTTTCAATTTAGTTTCCATTCATATCCATTTCCTTTGTCAAATGCTGAAACTCTAAGCCTACAGTAAATTGATGTTGACTCTTTTCAGCTCTTTCCAATACTTTCCCCTTCCCTTTCTCCACTAATGTTTTCAAAAATAAAGAGGCAGTATCAAACTTGCTATGTATATCTTCTTTCATTGCTTTTGTCTTTTTAAACACTGCAATTCATGCTGAAAGCTGTTACTTTAAAACCTGTGTAGGCGCAAGTATTGTTCTTCAGACAGCAAAAGATCTTTTCTCTACAGTGGGCTCAATTCTCATACCTCAGGGCTTACATAAATAAGTCAGTGCTGAACTGCCCTGTGCTGGCTCCTGCTGTGCTAGAACTCTTCCCTCTGCCAAGCCATCAGCAAGCACATGTTTTCTCCCCCTCTCCCAGTTTAACTTTTCTATTTCTAGAAAATATCTGGGATTTTTTAACTTTTAATATCGTTTTATGATGTGGTGCCCTTGTGACCTGGTTTGTAGGAACAAGGCTTGGCACATGGGTCTACTTGCACACACCCAGTTCAGACAGCAGCCCTGTGCATGGGGCGTGTTGGGATCTAATCCAGCTTTCTGTCTGTAACCACGAGAGGCTAAACTTCAAAAACTGCTCAGGACCTATTACCTGCAGGTTGGTGAAGTGCTTCGAGGCAAGTAGAATATATACTTCACTTCTGAGAACCAAATCTTGTTGTTTTCAGCACGGATACCTGAAGCACACCACTAATTTGAGCACCAGCTAATCACCCCCAGGCACTACTGTTTCTGCCCCAGGGATCTAGTTTTCCCCCGAGAAAGTAACAATCCATTGGGCAATGCACTTGCAGCCCTCTGTGTATGGACAGTATCAGGTCTTCCCCAGCCCATATCAGCCACCAAGCCCTGTAAGCTCTCCAAGCCTTGGAGCACTGGGATGTACTGCAGCCACATGCAATCATGTCTCACAACCGACGGATCCACTGAGTTTTGCATATGCATTAGCAGACGTTTATGGAGAAGCTAAGAAAACAGTTGACAAACTGAGGGTCACAGCTAGGTCTGCAGTTGCAGTACATGTGAAAGTGGAAGCTTGGCTGGGACCCCAGAAGCCATAAAACAAATAGAAGGGTATAAGACTTGTTGGATGAAGTCTATGTCACAATCTACCATATCAAAACCTTCAAAATGTATATTATTTTCTTTGCCCTAGTACAAGCAGAGACCCTTATATGTAAATTAAAGTCTTATGCTTCTCATTTAACTTTCAAACAGCCCCCAGAAGATTGATTGGGTTGTGCTGCCAATGGGTTGGGAGACACTGTACAGTTATCTCTGAGATTCTGAGAAAGTAAGTCCCTCGGTCTGATGTGACACCTTGAACAACTACCTTGAACAAACTTTGCTTTGAAATTGATTTTATGAACAGCTTTAAAAAACTTGGACATCACAAGAATATACATCCCAGTACCTCCTATTTCCAGGGTCAGCTTAGGAGGGGCTTTTACAAGTTATGAGCGATGCAACATACACACAGATCATACGAACCACAAGGCTCAGTTTTGCTATTTTATGTAAAGGCTGGGCAAGAAGGCCTGAAATGTTGGAATGAGAAAGCATGTTTCCCAGTATGGTAAGCTTCCATTATCTTCAGGAGGTTTATGGAGATAAGCCATGCCATTGCTTGGCTCCATGCAGGCACAGTGCTACATACAGGCTCTTGTGTTATATCTATGGTTAGGTTGGAGCCACAGGTACTCAGGTACTTCTGGCAGAGGTGTTGAGCTGCCCTCACTCAGTTTGGTCCATTCTGACCTAATTGATCTGTCCATAATGAAGGCAAGCTGTCTCCTGAAGGGCTACTTCAGGACTGTGCACCATGGCCTCCAGTGCCCCAAGGGAGATGCAGTATGAGAACAGAACCACAGGAGTAATTTGGGTTGGAAGTTCACCTCACCCAGTACCAAGTGGCAGCTGTCTCTGCAGTACATGCCATGATGACTGCCATTCTGGGCCTATCACTCCACACAGCATATCTAACTTCCATTACTCCCAAGAACAAGGAGCTGACTTAATTATGGTCCCGAAGGATTTTGCATCCCTTATCCCAGGTAATTACAAACCCTTAGCTATTGCAATATCTGATCACTCCATCATTTACTATACCTATCTGGCATAGAAGGCAAGAAATAATATCTCATTTTACAGATGTGAACCTAGGGTACAAGGATGACTTTATTTGCCAGTCTGTGCAGAGTAAGAAATCCAACTGGTCACCTCTTAAGGCTGGTATTGGCCCTGCTGTTAGCTCTCTGTGCATTCCTGCTGTTCATTAGCTATTAGTTATTAACACCACCCAGCTATTACTGATCATTTTCTGAGGCAAGGGGCAAAGTAGCACAGCACTTGTGAGACACCAGCAATGCAATGGGTTCCGGTGCTGAAGCTGAAAGCTGGGGAGAATTATAATGTGCTAATTCTGCTGCTGCTGCTGTACATATGCTGGGCAGCTGTACTAGGGATCATCACATGAATGATTCTCCATAAGGCATAGCCTTTCTGACAGTTGGGAATGGGACCCAAATGAGTAAAAGCTGGCCTTGGAAACCAGGAAAGGTCCCTGTGATCTCCACTGCTGTCAGTGAGAATTCACGTTGCAATGATTAAAAACTATATGAAGGTGAGCATTGCTGTAACTTGTTTAAATGCAGGCCTGGAAAAATATACTTAAGACATCTGGGATAAATTTTTGTTTTGAAATTCAGTTCACACATAAAAAAGGCCTGGGAGGAGTTGAAAGACAAGATAGTCTTGTCTTGAAAGGCAAGAATGAAAATGAAAATGTTTAAGCAGGTGGCTCTCATGTCCCTCACAGAGCAATCTCACATTTATCTTTTGATGAGTAACACTGTTTTGTACATGGCCCCACCAATATACATATATATATATGGCACAGAGCTAGAAACAACCTATCACTTCTGAGAAAAACAAAAATAATATAGCAGGGGTCACAGATTTATGCTTCCTCCTGGAGTGATCTAGTAATGCAATCTATATGTGGATGTCTGATAGTTCCAACTCCTGTGCTGGACACTGTGCTGCATACCTGCTCAGACTTGCCAAGCCAGCCAAATTAGGTCTGCAGCAATATTTCACCTAAGGTAAGATGCTAACAGCACATGTTTGAGTGGTCTCAGCCAGCACAGACACTAGTAAATAATGGGCAAGAATTCCAAAGCTGCAAATTCCTGTCCGTGCTTCAAACTGTACATTAAACAGGCAGAATCCTGACTTTTTAATGTGCAATTTATTTTAATTTTAATGTGTCATTTATATACATAGAAAAGAAAATCTCCTTTTCAAACCTGCCGTGTGTAATATCTTGCCCATATAACCCTTCAGTCTTGAAATCAGAATGATCAGATGCTGGACTGATCTAAA
This sequence comes from Psilopogon haemacephalus, assembly GCA_013396835.1. NCBI lineage: Eukaryota > Metazoa > Chordata > Aves > Piciformes > Megalaimidae > Psilopogon > Psilopogon haemacephalus. The sequence continues at coordinate 990,616 of VWZI01006231.1, read as the reverse complement.
TCAGTACTGCTACACCAACTGCAAAGGCAGCATAATTAATTTACACCAGCTGAAGGTTTGGCTCAGAAATATGCAGCAGCATCATATACATTCCCTTTCTAGTCGTGAGGGTGCCACTGGAAGAAGGCTCAGGACCTGACAGCTACCATGGCTTTATATTCACATCAAAGCTTATCCTTAGGCCTTTTAACATACCCCATGGGGGGGTGAACATTTGTTTTTGAATGCTTCACTGAGCTGTATAATTTAGGAACACCAACAACACATACCATTAAAACCCATCAAAAGCAAATTTCGAGCTCAGATACAAATGTCTACAGCACTTGAGGAGCTGTGTGATCTTCCATTTGAGGGTCAGAAAGGATTTTGTAACAAACTGCCTTACCTCTTAGAGATCAGATGACACAGGTGAAGTTTGGAGACGCTTTAAGGCAAGGTCACTCTCTCCCTTTCACTGTGGGGTGTATCTTCAGCCAAAAGTTGTTGTTCCAGTTGTCTTCAGTTTCCTTCTTTGTATGTAGTAGCTAGAGCAAAGCACTGAGGTCTCTGATTCCTGCTCTTAGTGCTGCTGTTGACCCTAATCCTGCTTTCCTTCTGTTTTTCTTCTGCTCTTCTAGTCTCCTTTACAGTCGTTCCTTTAGTCTACCTGATGTTTGTGCTGGATGGGGAGCCTTTAGTAACCTCGCTATATTGTCTACTCCTGCCATTCAACAGAAATAATGTAAGAGAAGGGTTTCTTGGCTGCTCCAGCCAGGAGAAGAGGAGCACTGGTCATCACAACAGCATGACAGAGCCTTTCATAGACGCACAAGGCCCAAGAGTCCTCCAAGGGCGGCCTCAAAATTCTGCCCTTCTGTAGATCTGGGCCAGCATTGCTGTCCTGTCTCCAGGAGCTGTTAAGATCTTCTCAAGGTCACAGTATTGCTGTTACTTCAGAGGTACCTGTGCATGGCAGATGTGCTGTGGGTAGGTGCCAAGCTGCCTGGGGAAGAGCCTTTTCCATGAAGAATAACACAAGCTGTAGGCAGTAGGAACTGGAGGTCTGAAAGAGGTGTCAGCAGAAGCAGGGCACAGCAGGCTGGACAGCTCAATGTATGTGCATAAAACCATAACATGTTTTCAGTTGGAGAAGACTCTTACAGCGTCATTCACTCCAACCAGTTTCTGACTCTACTAAGTCTGCTGCTAAACCATGTCCCTGGGCACCACATCTGTACCTTCTAAACTCCACTGGGGTGGGGATTCAAGCACTGCCCTGGGGAGCCTCTTCCAGTGTTTGAGAACCCTTTCAGTGAAGAATTTTCTTCTATTATCCAACCCAAACCTCTCCTGGTGCAACTTGAGGTGATTTTATTTCATTCTGATCACTTGGTACTGGGGAGAAGAGACCAATGCCCACCTCACCTTGAGGTCTCCTTTCAGCCTCCTCTTCTCCAGACTGAGTGACCTCAGTTCCCTCAGCCACTCCTGCACACGTGAAGAAATACAGAAGCTCTGAGGCTAACTGCGGCCTCCAGCACCGACACAGGCCCAATCAGCCATATCTGAATGGGTTTGGACCCTTCCCTTGCACAGCTGCAGCCATGGTGTTGAGACTGGAGCACAGCCTCTGCGAAGGCTCTCTGCATGGTGCTGCCTGTGGATCTGAGCCTGGGCTGACCCTCACTCCAGGCTGCGCTCAGCCTTCGCTCGCAGGCAGCCAGGGCGGAACAAAAGCGAGAAGGGGAGCGCTGGGGCTGCCCCCACGGCCTGCCTGGGGCTCCTCTGTTCCGCAGGGACAACCTCCCCGGGCCTCAACAGGTAAATAGCAGAGCTGCCGGTGAGAGGAAGCGGTGCCAGCCGCTTTTGGCCAGGACAAACGGCGACGTGTCCTGCTGCCTGGCGGCCAAAAGGCTCTGGATATTTAGGGCTTGTGAAAATCAGAGGGAGGCAACGCCAGGAATGGCATCTGCCACATATTGGCCTCCGTCGTGGACAAATTAACCTTAATTATCCAATTTATAAATCAGCTCTAAGTAGAAGGGCCCCTCCTCACCCCTCACCACTGCATATTTGAGGGATTAAGTTGTTTGGTTTTAGTGATAAATTAGAAACATCTGCTTCCGCCGCCGTGCTGGAAAGGAGGCACTGACAGAGAGGCCTCTGGCTGCGCCCACATTGGCCCAGACCTGGCACCAGGGTGTGGGCCTGGGGACCTCTGCCCATGGGCACCAGAAGGATCAGGCCCTGCCCCTTCTGCATGGAGGCTCAGCAAGCCAGGGAAGCTTCTCCTGGGCGTGCTCGGGATGGGTTCTGGGGAGCTCAGAGCAGCGGCAAGCATCTCCAGCGGCGTACACTCAGCAGAGTCTTCCTTTTAAGGGTGTCTCGGCAGTTCTTCCATGCAAGCAAAACTCTTTCTGCTGTGGGATCATCAGGTCTTAGTGGCAAGGAATCACAGAACCACAGAAACATTCAGGTTGGAAAACACCCTCAGGATTACCAAGTCCAACCGATAACCCTACTCTGTAAGATTCACCCTAAACTGTATCCCCATACACCACAGCCAAACAATTTAAAAATACTTTTAGGTTTGGTGACTCCACCACCTTCCTGGGCAACCCGTTCCAATGCCTGATCACTCTTTCTGTGATTTTTTTTTTTTCCAAAACCTTGTGCCAGAGTCTCTGCAGAGGTCACTTAGGCATGAGCAACAATGGCAGTAAGGGGTCCAGCCACCCATTCTGAAGAAGAAAATGGTGCTGAGGGAACAGAGATGTTTTCCAACATTAGTGACGTAACTTCCCGATTGCCAAGACAAGCTGGAAACAGTCACAAGATACACCATGTCAAACTACACTTCACATGGGCTGTCATCTCTGTAGGAAGTATGAAAACAACCTTGCTGACTAAAAGCCATTATCTGAGGGAGCAGAAAGCTGGGGAGGAGCAGGAGCCATGACCTGGACTCCAGACCTTTATGTAAACTACTTTGCTGGAGATTAGACCATCCAATTTCCACACCCCAAATCATTACCTCTCCCTGGAATAATTCCTCCCTACCCCACCTCGAAGCTCTTGCGCAGGGGTCATCTCCTAACATGTATCATTACTTTCTAGCACGAATGTCTGCACTAAATAACAGAACCAGCAACTGAAGAGAGGCAAAAGTACCCTTGGTCTTCCTTCAGCCACTAGGAAATCGGTTCTCAGGAAGCTGGGGATTCTTTTCCTGTATCATTTGAGCAGGGGCTGCAGGATGGTTCATCAACTGCTGTCAATTCAGGGCTGAATGGCTGCCAGCAGGGCCCATCCAGAAACTTACTGTGAGGAGATGGTAAAGAGGGATCTCAAGGATAAGTCGGGACACTCAGGACAATGGAAGGGTTATGAGAAGGAGGATACCAGACTAGTAACTTAGAAGAGGAAGAAGGTAGAGGAACTAAAGAGAAGTTAGAGACAAGTAAAAATATGTGGGACTGGGATGGTTGCTAATGCAGAGCTATTACCAAAAGCTGTTCTCAGGATTTGAGACCAAAAAAGAACAGGCTCTGGAAGACAACTTTCAAAGCACATCCAGAGGGCAGAGCTGAAGTTCATAAAGACACAAAGGAGCCAACTGGCCTGTAAAAAAATTACCAACATGATGTCTAGAATAAGGAAAGGATGCAAAGAGTAACCTAAATGTTTCCCAGCTAAGTCCCGAGAGTCACTTCCATTGTTTTGTGACAGTGAAAAAAGGCTGGAAGCAGCAGTCTGGGATGTGTTGAGGGGGTGGGCTCAATCCCCAGGTGTGCTGCAACACAGCAGGCAGGAGCTATGCAGGAACATCAGTGTGGGGCTAGCAAGGCTGGCGTTACATCAAGTTTTTATGGACTGCTGAAAAGGGAAAAGACTTTTGGTCCCAAGTTGTAGCTGCTAGTGAGAATAGCAGACACATGTTCCAGCACAGGGAACATCTCCCTCCAAGAAGAGGGAGAGTTTTCCTGGACAAATCCAGAAAAAAATCAGAATTCTTTTTTTTCCAAAGTC
>VWZI01006231.1:961869-986594 GCA_013396835.1 Psilopogon haemacephalus | reverse complement strand
AAAAAAGGGGGGTGATGGTGGTGGGAGGAAAGTCCCTTTCCCAGCAGCTCACAGATCAGATTCCCCTGTGCTGCAGTGATGGGAATCCCAAACTGGCCTGGGCCCAACCATCAGACCAGTGGAAAGAGGTGGGGTGAGCAGGCTGGACACACATCTCTTCAGCTCTGCCCTTCAAGCCCTCCTTGTTTTTGTATCATTGTCACTCCCTGGTTTTATTGCACATTTCTAAAGCTATATTTCAGGTCCCACCTCTGTTATTGATACCCTCTCCACTCTTGTTTTTTTTGCCTGAAAGAAAAAAAATGTCTTTATAGAAAGAATGCAGTAAAACCTGTGAGAAATAAACCAGAGTGGATGCATTACATCTGAAAAACCCATCCCGTTACTGAACAGTTCCTCTCCTTCCCCAGCTTTAATCTCAAACTCTTGCCAGATGTTCCTGTTTGTTGCAGGGTGCCTTGTTTTGTGTTTGAGGTCTCTCCAAAGGAGAAGGCAAGAGTGTAAGTTGAAAAGAGGACGATTGGCCTAACGGCATCCAAACAGAATCAATGACCTCCATTAAAACCTGTTTGAGATTTGGCCTCTTCCTCTGTAGGCAACACCTCGTTTGGGTCTGAGAGATGCAATACTCACAGAGATGAAGAAGACAAATCCAGTTGATAGACTGAAGAGGAGCCAATACATTTAAGCCAGCACAACATATGGACTCTCACGTCTCTCAGCCCAGGAAAGATTGCTCCCTACAGATTTCTTCTAGGTTTGCCCAGACTAAGGAAACAGCCCAGTCAGTGAGACTTTTCCCCTCTTCCCCTCTGGATTACTTTATAACTGTCTGCCTCTCACTGCCAGGATCTTTTTACCATTGTGCACATTGTATTCTTCCCCTTTAAAAATAGTCCCCATTATCTTCTGTGGCAAGAATTGCTTTTATACTAAGCAGTTCTGCTCTTCCTAAGGCATACATCTCACATAAATATTTGGACTGGTCCTAACCTTTTCCTCAGCCCAAGAGGTGTAAAGCATCTCTGAAGAATTGAGTCAGGTCCTCTGTAGCTCTTCTTTCACTGCTCTGAGCTTTCCCACCTGCATTCAACATCAGCTGAGCCTTGGCACGGTGTCAGGCGAGGCTAGACACCCAGGAACACATTCATGCTACTTTTTCATGATGAAAACGGAATCCTAATTTTTGAAGAAGCTTGATAATTTATTTCACCATTGGGAAATCAGAGCAACCTAAATTTCTTCTTCACTACTGATCTGCCCCTCTTCCTTTAGACAGACTGTGAGCAGAAATGAATGTCTTTTGCTGACAATTGGAGCCCCATGCCTGCAACTAAAATGTAAATCTGGCCAGTAATCTCACTTGCAGCCTTTATTTTCCAGGTATGATCACAAAGACAAGGCTTCAAAGTCTCTAGGTTTCTCTGCCAAGAAAATCACATAATTATTTTGCTGTCCTTTTGACTAAGAAAGAATCCACTTCTGCAAATAAAGTGGAATTTGACCTGCTTTGTATCTGTGACAAGCAACCCCTAGGAATCAGAAGTGCTCTTTTTTTTTTTTTTTTTAATGCCTCTTATTTATGTAAAAGTTTGCAGTCTTAGGATTTTGGCTCCCCTGTGAGGTTAAGTTTTTCTAGTCAATCTAAACTGTCATTTTATCATTTAAAATGTGTGCTTGTGGTAAGATGGATGTTATTTGATCATGGAGTTGCCATATGCATAATGTTGCTCCAGCATCTCTTTAAGGACTCTGAAATTAAGCTTTCCAGTGCATGGGAGAGACCTATGACAAGTCATGCAGAATCAAGGATTCATGGCATGGTTTGGGCTTGAAGCGACCCTAAAGATCACCACTATCAGTTAATGGGACAGAGGATCTTCCACTGCAGGCACTCAAACCCAGCCCTCAGGACACTGCTCATATATGGTTTCCATCTACCTTCTCACCTTGCCACTGTGACTGATAGTGCCACAGTGAAGCGTAGAGATGACAGAGGGGATGAAACAATATGAACACTACATTCTTTGTTTGCATCATTCCCTGGTATTGCTGCTGAGCCAGAAACGGCTCCTGTGGCTGAGAGCCTCAGTTTGAGAAACAATCCTGTCTGCTGTGTCATTAAGCAATAAGGAGTGAGACCACCTTCCACCACCTTCACTCTCAAATGCCTACCAGGTCAGTGGAGTGTTGTGGAGGAAGGACGAAGAATAGCCAACCACTAAGAGAAAGGAATTCCCAATTCCCATGCCATGTAGTCCTCACCCAGTTGACACTTGATGGAGATATCTCTAGTTCTGCCTCTCCAGAGCTCAGTGAGGATGGTGATGGTGACCTTCCCACTCTTAAATATATTACTGAAGAAAAGAACATCCCATGGGGACACAGCAGCAGGAAGAACAGCCCTGAACTCTCACCAGGGACAATCTGCTCCAGTAGCACAGCTAAAGTTGTCACAAGACAAGTTAAAAAGCGAACAGGCACTCTAGCAAGAGGAGATTTTCTGCCTCTTTAATGCTATGGTAGTTGTGCTTTCTTGGAAGCAGGTTGCTGTCAGTGAATTTCCAAAGCTTGCACAGCTTTGAGGGCTGTGTGTAAGGCTGCACTCACACCCATATTTTCCTAAAATTTCAGCCTGAAGAGCTAAATAATTTCCTTGAAAGCCAGTGGGTTAGAGAAATGAGCCACCACTGCGAGTATCAGGTTTGGGCAGCTGGCATGCAGGCAAGCCTTGCCTCAGCCTCGCCTGGGTAATGGTAAGTGGAGAACCAGGGGACTAAAGGGAGCAAGAAGCTGCTAATCCTTTTACAATCTCACCTACCCAGCCCAAGGTTGTGTGCAATCACTTATACTGAGCATTCCATTTATGTTTAACAACACACATTCTCTCCCCACTCTGCACATAGGCACGAAGCATACTGCTGGTAGCAGTGGAAGCACAAAAAGTTGTGTGACTTTGAAGAAAAACCCCAACCAAACGGAAGAAACACCCCAACAAAATAACAAATGGGTACGCTGGTGAGAGCTGCATAAATTAAATGATGGAGCTTAAATTTGCAATAGCACAACCCCGAAGCAAAGTGATTTATTTGGTATTTACAGATTTTTTTTTCTTCCAAACAAGTTTCTGTGATACCATAGCAACAAAGGTTCAAGTGAAGATTTGGAATGATGTTGGAATCATTCACGAGGGAGAAAAACAATAATCTCTGTTTTGGGTTGATGGAATGTGAGATTAAAGCTAAACAGAGAGAAATATTTAAAAATATTTTAGGCAATTTAATCACCCTAAACCCTGTGAAAAGTAGACAGTGAAAACTTTTTTTTTTTCTCCCTCCAGAAAATTCTGTCCTTGATTCTTAAAAACAAAATCTGTCTGGTAGCTTTCTGATAGGAATGTTATGTGTATAAATGTCCAAGTTTATTACTCTTCTCCTGCAAGACAAGATACAGAAGCAGATTTCACTGAAGCCCTACAACAGCCAATTGCTAACAGAAACTATTTCTAACAAGCACCCCACCAAAAGAAATCTGCATTTTTCTGAAAGGTTTCTCTACTGTGTGCATTTCAGAGAAGCCAGAATAGGGAAGCAGAAAAAGTTACAACTTACCTTCACGCTCGAGTAGATGACATTGGGGTTTTCAGGAAACAATGTGCCCGGTCTGGGTAGTGTAAGAGTTGTAAATCCCAGCCAACAGGTAATTGTTGCTGACTCCAAATCCTTCAAAACAAATCCAGCGCTGTGCTGACAAATCCTGCACTTTGTGAAAACTTATTTGAAGCTTGATGCTCTTGTATTGAGTTTTGTAACTGTCCGTCTCAGCTAAATAAGCTCCCACTCCTTTCTTCGGCCACTTGCCAAGTTTTGTAATTTAAAGCAACTGTGAGCTTGCTGTAAAACTCCTGCTGGAAGGAGCTCGATGTATACCATGGAGCAAGGAGCAAGCGTGTGCTCCAGGCTGAAGCGGTGTGACAGAGTCCTAACAGGACCTGGGGCATAGCCTCCCTGTGGTAATGTTATATCATCTTTGGAAAGCATGATAGGCTAAGTTGTCTCCTTCCCAGTAAAGACACAGGGAAGAGGAAAAACTCGTGCTTCTTCTGGCATGTAGTCCCCTCAGTGTGGGATTTGGGAGGAGCAGCATCTGCCTCAAAGTGGAAGATGAAGTAGCAGCCTCAAATACATAAAGTGCTCGCAACTCCCAAAGGAGGCTGGTCCCCAGATTGGCAAAAAAGTTTAGAGGCACAAGTCCTTGGTTTGAGGCTTGGAGGACAGGTCCAAGGACTTTCTCCTGGGTTTCCTCCACTAGTGCAATGCAGGGTGCCCCTCTTCTCACGGGGTGGTTGGGACGCCCAAGCTAAGCTCATTTGGTTTCTGTATCCTAATATTTACTTTGTGATCAGGCATTAGGTTTATCTTGTAGGCACTGGCACCTCTGGAAACTTGATTCTTCATGCTTGTAAGAATTAAGCTGCACTTTTAAAGATCGTCCAGAGAGCGCTGCCCTCATTCTCTCGGCTGATCTCATTCTGCTTCTGTTTAGGGAAGCATGAGATGGTGCTTCCTCCTCCTCGTGGTTGTCTCTTGGTATGGAAGGAGTGTTGCCCTGTCACATGGGAAAAAACCACGTTTTTTAGTGGCCTGTGGTGAAGACTGTCAGGAACCATGATCCTGGACTCTGTCACTGATTCATATCCAGATCTGAACTGAGCCTTCCTCACTGGCATTTACTTACCTGCCTCATAGAGATCTTAATAAGGACTAAACAGCCATTCATGAAGCAGTAAATATTACTCACAGTAGTTTTATAGCCATAATAATTAAAATATTTTTCCCCCTGAGACTACCTGAGTAGTTTTCTGTGATCCATAGTGGCCACTAAGTCACAAGCTGGCAGTTCAGCTCTTATGTTACAGGGAGGGAGTCTTAAAGAGGAAGATGCAGTTAAAGCTTTATCAGAAGGAAAGTGAGCTCCAACATAACAAGTCTTAAAAGGAAGGAGCTGAGCCCATTTAATTTTTTTTTACTGGGCCTTCCAGACTAGAGGTGGGATACAACAATGAAAGTAGAAGAGAAACTGCAAAGTGAAACTGCAAGCCTTGGAGGGTTTTAGTGTTCAACTGAAAACAGTTTCCATTTGTTTGCAAGGAAGACTATATTTTTATAGGGTTGCTCACTGGTGCCTGTGATAGGCTAATTTTTAATCCCTCTAAAGTTATGATTCTAGGCAACTATTTCACATTTTAGCACTTCACCAGAACATTGGTTTTCTTGCTCTTGGCTTTGTCTAGACACAGCTGTGGCAGGATTGAACTGCTACCTACAGCAGCTGAGCTGGGAACTGCTGTTTGGCATTCGAGTCCTCACAGGTACAACACAGCAACAGAAACAGGAGTTAAGAAAAAAAGGAATCATTTGCCTCAGAGAAATTTCAAAGGGGAAGGAAATGTCTCTTGACTCTTCATATGGTCCTGTACCTGTTGACATTTGTTACACAACACATTGTTGCCTCTTGAAGATAAAAACCATGAGTCCATGTAATAGATGCACGTGTTCATAGCTGTCACACCCTTGACAGGTTATGATCTTTAATCCACTCATGTGGCAAGCAGCTGAGGGGTTTTTCTTGTGGCATCTTTAAGTCTTTTCTTTGATCAAAGTGTTTTAAGAGATTTAGCAGGTTCTAGTAAGTATCAAGAATGTTTCCAAGACAAGTATCTGAACCAGGAATCAAACAAAATACTTCATCTCCAGTAGACCACTAAAAAGCTGACAAACTGGCAGGAAGGAATTATGACTTTGTGGCTACAAAGAGAATTACCCTTGAATGCTGGGATTTGGGATTTTCCTGCAATATTTACATCCTGATAAACTCAGTTTAATTGCCAAGATGTGAATGTAACTGCTCAGGATTCATCTTGCTTCAATACGGAGAGAATGAACAGGTTTAAATGGCTCAGGGAGTTCTAAGAGCTCACAAATCTGCTAACAGTCAGAAGCCTGATTCTGTCCTCACCTGGAGTGCTGTGAATGACGACTGGCTTCATCCAGGTAAACAGAAATGTGCCATTGTCCTGTGGCCCTAAATGAGAAGAAAAATCACTTGTTACATGGAAATACAATGTCAAAACACATGGAAGGTTTTGCATAGTTTGATTTCTTGGTTTTGTTTTGTTTTGTTCATTTGTCTTGTTTTGGAGTTTGGGGTTTTTGTTTTGGTTTTGTTTTGTTTGTGATTTTGTTGCTTTGCTTTTGTTTTGTTTTACTTGGTGTTTGGGGTTTTTTTGTTTGGTTGGATGGTCTGAATTTTGTTTATTTGGGTTTGTTTTGTGTTTAAGAGTTAACTTCAAGCATTTACAGCTTGGTCAGTAGAAGAGCTCATAAGGCATTCCTGAGGTGATAACGCAGAAATAGGTAAGAAAGAGATCAGTGTAAAAAATTCAGCAAATTCAGATATCACTATTAAAGAAATAGAAGAGGGAGGCACAGCCAGTCTGTTTTTAAACAGTGCTACTTTCATGGCTTCTGATTGGTGCAGCTATCTGGAGACACCCAGCAATGAATGGCTGCTGGATGGGGACACATCCATGCTGAGCAACTCATGTCCAGATGACTGAGAGAGCGCTGGGAACTGCATATCTCAGGGAGGAATGAGGGTACAATGGATTAATTACACATTATTTTTTTGTGTACGTGAGATGCAAAGTGAAGTTCCAGTAGGGCCTGTGGCATTTCAAGTGAGTATAATTTATTCTACACCTGAACTTTCTAGAAAATAGAATCCAAATCTCATTTACCCAATGAAATTGCCCAGCTAAAGACACCTCTGCTCTGCACCTCCATTCAGCCTTTAACCACCCATGTAAAACAACATAGAGGGTTTAAATCTTTTCTGCTTGGAACAGCTTGGAACAGCTCTGCTATATTACTGTTTTGAAATGGAATGCTATTTGTGGCAAGCAGTACAGAACATTACATTTCTCACCCACCAGTGAGCCAGATCACCCCACTCCTAGGGCTCAGAGCCTTAATGGGGCAGAGAATTTCAGCCCCATTGCATCCACCAGACAGCTGCAATTAAATTTTTAGTTGGAGTTTCACTTCACCTGCCTACATCTCATGATAAGGGGCATGCGGAGGGGGGGGTGGAGAGAGGGAAGGGGGAGCTGTTTTCCTGCTGACTTTCTCCCCTTCCTTTTCCTTCAGCAGCAGCTTTTCTAGCAACAGTCTCAAACACAAGGGCCCAGACTTACAAAAATGTTTTGATGCCTCAGGCCACCACTGGGAACCTATTGAGATTTACAGGCCTCCTGAAAAGAGTGGGAGGTGTTGTAAGATGACAACACCTGCCAAAAGCAATGCTTTGTCTAAATCTTCTGTCTTGTTTTCTCTGGATTAGTCTGTTCACACAGAGAGAGTCACCACTATACCACATGCAGACCAAACTATCCATTCTCCAAAAACTGGACATTTGTGTTTCTCAGAAAGTTCCAGGTTAGTATCACTGGGCACGGGTCCTTCTTCAAAGTCTCACATTTACTTGCATGGAAATTAGGACCTCACATAGGCTGAAGTGAAGCCCCTTCACAGGTTATAAAGATATTTCACTAAATACTCAGGTTTTTCTTTCTTCAAAATCTACACAAATAATCTATGATGGAAACATCTGTTAGTTCACATCCCTTTCATATCAGGCTTTTTGGCTTCATCTCATAGGTGGCTGTACAGAGATACCACCAGAAGCACCACAGCTGCTTCTCCATGAGGTCTCAGTCTGTCACCCTCCTATGTTTTGGAAAAGAAAGAGGAAATAAGCTGCCAGTTTATCTTCTACTCATATTAGCTAGATGGAATGAAAACACACTTAGTATTCAAGATAGTGTAATAATAATAACTTGTATTTATTCCTTTTCTGCCAAGTGCAGTCAAAGAGCAACTAAAGATAAGTCTGAAAGTAACAGACTCCTTTGAAATCAGCACATGCAGTGATTTGGGAGGATTGTGAAACCGAGTATTTCCTTTGTGAGTTCTGAACAGCTTTCTCTTCCCTGGTGCATTGAGCTCTGCTGGTTCCAAGGTGCCAGTGGCTAGGCACTTCACAGCACATGGTGTCCTCATTGGTGCTCTGCCAGCACTGGTGAAATTCCCACATCCCTGCTGCTAGTGCTGTGCTGTGGGCAGGGAGGCCCCAGAACTACAAATGCAAACCATCAAGCCCACTATTACAGTGAAGACCTGTTAGCACTGGAGATCATGAAGAGAGGCTATGGCAGGAGTAGAACACAAGTGCTCTTGTGCTCCTTCAGCTTTGCTGCAAGCATTGCCCAGGGCTAAAGGGAACCTCAGAGGGGCCATGTTTCCACAAGCTCCTCATTCTAAACCCTTATGAAGAATAAAGCTGCAGAGGTTGATCACATCTGTCTCTTTGCACTCATCAGTTTCAGCTTTGGATGCTGCCACAGATCTATTTATCATCAAAGATGCAAATGACTTACTTTAATTCTATTTTAACAGGATAGGGCAAGAAAAGACTTTAAATCCTGTTTTCTCCTCCACGAGACTATGCGTGTGTAGCACCTCATGTCATAAAGAAAACATTATCAACCTTCTAGTTTCCTTGTTTTGTTTGTTCAAAGAGAAAGTTATCTGATTCGTTACGCTTGGTTTGTCTGGAAGCAGCCCTCAAATGTGCTAGCTGAGTGCCTCGACCTTTTGCATATTCTGTAGCTGATTGGTTTGGCCATCCATCTTCTCCACTTGTTGAAACCCTCACTTAGCTAAGAAAGGCCAACAGCCAAGCCTGCATGAAAAATGTGGCGCAAAAGGAATCAATTAAGAGCAGGGCATATTTCATTGTGATTCCCACAGACACTGAAGATTATGCAGAATTTGAAAAGTTGCTTGAGGTGCCTGAACTTCCCAACTGCTGACAAATTATGAGTGTATTACAATATTTTGACAAATCTTTTTGGGGAAATAGTAATCTGATGTGATCCCATCACCCCAGTATGAAGCAGTTTATATTCCTGTTTCTCCCAGTGGTCTAACTTCTGCTGTTGGTCTTTCCAGTTATTTCTGACTATCTTGCCAACTTTTTAAATTTAACATAGCTAAACCCAAACTCTCTTGTCTAATTCTCTGTAACCTATTAGTTTTGACTATTCTATCCTCACTTTTGGCCAGGAATGTGAAGATGGATTTAAAAAAAAAATTAAAATTAACAAGCTGATATGAAGCTAAGAGTTTAAAAGCAGCTTTCAGGCAAGGTTCTTCAAAGTATGGCCACTCTGCTGTGCCTATCTTCAGATTTGCCTTCCTACTAGTTATGTCAAGCCATTGTCCCTCTTGTGAAAGCCTTGTTCCTGCAAGTGCTGAGGGTGTGCTGCATTCTCAGCTCAAAAATCCTGAACAGATATAGGGGTCAATACTGTCTTCATATAGCAACTAGTCCTAAGGATGGGCACCAGAGCAGTCCTAGAAGCACAGATGGAAAAGAATATCTACTCCTTCCAAATGAGAACCTTAATCACAGGGCTAAAAGAGTAAATAAAGCTGATTTTCTCGCTGATGCTTGGATTTACACCTTTTCCTCTGCAGTGTGGCACAGCTTCAACTAATGGGCAGAGGAGAGAGATATCCTTTGGGCAGAGGAGACTATAGCCTGGCAGTCAGGGCACTTTCCTGAGCAGTAAGAGGTCTAGACTTGAACACCCTCAGGCTCAGGGATCTCAGCTGTCTCTCAGCCTGCATATAAAACTCCTCTGGACAAATACTAGTTATAAAAAGCTATGAAGCTCTTGGATACGAAGGACTGCAGCTATCCCAGCCATAATTTACAAGGAGAGAGTTCCTCAAAATAAAGAAGGTGCAGAGACCATCACAAACCTCTCACAAGTGGGGTTTACAAAAGTGTTTCAAGCACTCTTGGCTTTGAGCATTGGCGAAAAAGCTCATTGTAAAAGAAATTCAGACAGTGAATTTGTAGATGTATGACAATTTGTGCCTAAATGTTGGCAATCCTGTCCAGACAGAAATACAGCATTTGGATGAGTACCAGCCCAGTTACCCAGTCTGAAACCTCACTATTATGCTCTAGCATTTAGTCACTATAGTAAAAAAGAATTGGGTAAGAAAAGGCTGCATCTCCTGGACAGGAGTTGTACTGAAGTCATGAGATGCATAACCAGGAAGACAGATTAAATTTAAAAATACACATTTGCTTTATCTGACGAGGGTGGTTTTTATGAATGGAGAAACTGAAAAGGTCCCTTACCTGACAAGGGGCCCTTTTACTACAAAATACAACAAGTGTCCTGCCTTCCAGTCTGCCCAATGTGGCCCTTGATCGGTGCATCTCCTGGGCAGAATGGGCAGCTGCTGAGTGCAGCTCAAGGTTCACACCACAAGACAGTCTTCAGAGCTATCTTCACAACCCAGCAAACATCAGCTTCTCACAGGAGGCACCATAAGGTTCTCCCTGGCTGCACATACAGCTGGCATGGCTTTGAAGAAACCATTATCTGACACCTCCTGCAAATGATTCAAGGTTGCTACAGAATTCAATTGGAGCTGCTCAAACACTGCATATGGACACACATGTAAATTCATTTCTGCTGTTCCTTCTCTGTCTGGCTGATACACTGTCCTTCCTTCCAGCTGCTATACTGCTACAAGAGAGTGGCATCTCCTTTTCCAATGCTCTTTAATTTAATGGAAAGTATATTCTTGTAAGTGTTAATTGACACCACCCTCCAAAGCTAAGGCAACACAAATTCAGGGATGCTGAAGCTCCATTAGATACAGATGGCACCATTTTATAGCAGTGGAGCAGGATGCAGCCTGCAGTACCACCAAATACCAAACTGCATCGACTCAGCATCAAAACTCATCACTCAGGCTCAGCTCTTTGGAAAGACTGGAAAGACCCATGCCATTAAATTTTTGTTCATAAAACTTTACTGCCTGTGGATGCCTTTCCAAGTGAGTAGGCTGTTGGCTGTACACATTTCCTGACCTATTCAAGTTCTCTCACACTAACGGTAACAAAATATAGCTGGTAACTTTCTGAAATGAAATGTCTGATCCAGAATGAAGAAATCACTGCTGTCACAATTTGTTTGACTCCTTAAACCCGGTGAGGTAACGTAACAGCACTGACCAGGATGAGCTATATAACTTAAAAGGTGGAGCTTAATTATTGTCAGCAGAAAAGACCTTCATGCATTCACAGGTGTGTCAGGAAGGCCAAAAGTTTAAGTCAGGGGCTTCAGCAGGCACAGATGAAGGTTTTAACACTCATCCTGTACCTCCAAGGTGTGCTGCCATGATGAAAAGCTGCTGCTACCTTTGTGTAGTTGAGTATTGTGACTAACAGAAAAGTGGGCATCAGGTCATCATGACCCATGAGTATCTGATTTTCCATTGCTATCAGAGGGTGCAATCCAAAGGGCAGGCTGAGCTTATCTAACAGTTCTTGCTGGCAAAATGCAATGTCTGATCCCGAGCACGCCTCCCTGCCAGGTATGTGATCCACCTTGCTGGTCCCTCCCATTCACTGAACACTTCCATGGGCAGATTCAGCTCATTAGCCTAATACAAATCTCAGCTAGCCAAATGTTACATCTGCCAAAGTAACAAGCTGAAAGTGTTATCAGAGGACCAAGGGTGCATCAAAGGCAGTCAGAAGGATCAGAGCGGGGAGCAGGGATGGAGCGACTCGCTGCAGCAGGGGGGATGTGGCATGTGTGTGCCTGTGGCCACAGGTCAAGAGGTGGTGGCACAGACTGTACTGTGAAGTATGCTGCAGTTCATGGAATGGTCTAATTCTGAAGAACATGGCTGAGGGCAGCGATATTGCAATCACTTTTTTGAGACAGGAGCTACACAAGCCTGCCTGAAGAGTAGGATTTGATGTAGCTTTGCAGGACATTTTTCACTGAATTAAAAAAACAGAGACCAAAGACCATGAGCCTGTGTGCTGGGTATCTATCAGAGTAACTCACACAGAGAGTGGTATGACCTTATGTCTCTTCCCGTGCAGCATCCTTGCCTATGGGAGATAGGGAGGCTGCCCAGCCTGGCTGCTGGGGCACTGCACTGAGACACAGGACTTGGAAAGTCTGCTCCTTCCTCAAAGCGTGGGGCCTGGGTAAAGATGCAGTGCAGAGGGAGAGAAGGTGCTGCAGCAGCAGCAGCGAGGGGCAGCCCAGAACTGGCCAGGGAGATGGTCTGCTTTCATCCAGGCCGTGGGGACAACAGCTGGCGTGCTTGGTCGGATGGCGTTAGTGGAAAAGGAGTGGGAAGGGGAGGAGTGCTAACGCTTTCCCTGCTGCTGCTATGAACCAGCTCCACTGCCAGGGACGGGACACAGCCCCGGCCAGAGCCTGGGCTCCTCCTCTCTGTTCTCACCCAGTCCTCCAACTCGGGCCTCGGTGCTTGGAAATGAAGGTACAAATGTAATACGAAAAGCAGCACGGAGCTTGGAAAACTGCATGATGCAGCAAGAGTTGGCGTGGTAAGGAGCCCAGAAAGCTGCAAAGGCCATCACAGCCATGCCCCATTCCCGGCTAGGGCAGGGGCTGCTTCGCTAAAGAGGGTGCAGAGAGGAGAGCATGCAGCCTTCCATGAAAAAACACATCTGCATCCAGAGATGGAAGTCCGGAAGGAAAAATACTGCCTTATATACATTTAATTTTTTTATCCTTTTGTGTTTCCTAACCAGTTGCTAATTTGGTCCATCTATAGTGAATAAACAGATCAGTATTCTGGAATCTGTTTCTAATTAGTGTCGTTTCTTTTTAATGATGAAAAATGAGGATATCCTTTCTCTGTTCCATGTGACCTGTTTTCTATAGGGTTTCTAATTAAAAAAATCTCCAAATGTCCTTCTACTCTGGTTCCAAAATGTCCCTGTTCTCCACCCCCTAAATTTCCTGGCCTGCGTTTTAACTCTACAGTAACTGATTGTGCTGTGAATATATTCATCCTCACAGATATGAGAGAGACCTCTAATTTCCATGGTGCTGTTTTCCAAAGTCTCTTGAAGCTTCCCAAGTGACTCCAGCCAAACAACCCAGGAGTAATAGTGCTGCAAGGCAAAAGAATTACATCATCAGGAACTGCTAAGAAATCATGGACTCGATCTCTTTTTGCCTCTTTGTGCCTCTTTGCAGCATTGAAGAGGGCTCACTAAGGGTTGCTCTACAAGGGCAGAAGTACCTGAGTGGACTCACATGTATGAGGCTCATCTCTGAGAAATAGAAGTACTTTGGTTTCCAAATGGCTCCAGATGCAGAGAGTACAACCACAGCTGTAATGAGCATTTCATGATACTGTCTGTCACTAAAAGCCTGTCCTCAGAGTGGGAATGGAAGGCCTGAAAACTACACCTATTTCCATAAAGTAATTTTGCTGGTTTAAAGCATGTTATTTATTTCCATTCTCTAAATCTCTTATAAAGAGACTTCAAAATATTTTTTTTTCCAAGAAGTGAGGGTAAAATGCTGTGCTTGCCTGCATGTTAAGCCTCAGGAGTTGTGAAACTCTGAGGTGTCCTTTGGATTTCAGGGAAACTCCCCTCCTGGCCACCGAAAGCTATCCCTGCAGAGTCTCTTGGATGCTGCAGACAGACATTTGAGGACACATGGTATAACAAACCCCACAGAACTGTAGAAAGAGACCTGGCCAAAACAGTCAAGGGAAGCAGAGAGAGATCCATGTGTACTGGAGCTGTTTTTGTGCTGCAGTGTCCCTGGTAAAAAAGCAGGAGCCAGAGAAGCAACAGAAACAGCAAACCTGCCTGGATGGGTTATTCTCCAACCCAAAGCCAGCAAAGAAATTTCACTGGCATCAGGGGGATGTTAGCCACTGCAGGAGGAGAAGGGCATCCCACTATGCCCAGCTGTATGTTCTCCTGTGTACTGTCTCAGTTACCCAGAGCCAGCACCACAGCTTGTGGAACCTGGCACGACTTTCCCAAATCCAAAGGCCATCACACTGATGGACACTCCCCACCCTAGTGCCCTCCTGGTACCAGTGTCAAGTGCAAGGAGAAATGACAATTTTTCAGAGCAGATGAGGTATCAAAGGAGTTTGAACAACACTTGCTAAGAAAGGTAATTTTTTTCTCACAACTCCCTGGTTAAAATTAACATTTTTTCTTCTACCATGACACAGAGCCATGCTTACAGCTGAGTGCAAAGAACATTGTACATTTTGCTAGTCACACCAAGAAAGGGACCATGTCTTGACCTTTCCCCTTGTACATCATCCTCTACACACTGAGGTAACTCTGACCACTTCCCTCTGTTTTGCACAGGAGCTAAACTGCTCTTTCTCTCACTGTTAGAATGTGTGTGTTATCCACAAAGAAGGACTCTGCTGTTTTCAAACATCTCCATTTGACACTTTTCAGAATCGGCTTGAAAATTCTTGATAACAGTTTTGCAGCTCAAGGATTGTTTGGATTTGGCTGCCCATTGGGAGAACAGTTTGGCCAAGCTGCTTCCTTCCTTCCTTCCAAAAAATTCCCTCCTTCCTTCCAAAAAAATTGACCATCATGTGGGAGACAACTCCTTCCTCCGCTTCAGGGGATCTGAATCCATCTCTCCCTGAAGGAAAATATTCTCATGTCCAGCTGTGACAATATTCTTGGGTGGGTCCTCTGAGTCTCACTGACTTAAGTTCAGTTTTACAGTCTAGGTAAATATTTTCTGCACTGAAGCGAAGGTTATTTTCTCACTGAGAGAATGAGGGCACTCCCCAGTGATGGGGGAGGCTTAAGTTCCCAGTGACTCCTCCTGTGATTCAAAGCAAAATCTCAGCATGAGTTCACAAATTCTCATCTCCTGCTTCAGAATGATTCTATTTCAAGAATAAGTGATTTGTTGCCCTGCCCCCTCCCCAAAGAAAAGGCAAAGGAAACAGAATACTCCATTAATCTCTATTCCAGATAATCTCTCTCTTAGCTTAATGGGTACTTTTAATCCTTTAGGACAAAAATGGTGATGCAAAAGCAACATTTGCTATTATCACAAATGAATTCCATGGGCAGGAATGATGGAATTAGTGCTCCCAGGTCACTCAGTGAGGGGAGGGTCTGCTGCTGAGTAACTAAGACAAGTCCCTCCTTGCACAGTTGTGTTGCATCCGAGAGGGAAAATCTGGGTTGGGGGGCTGTAAGGATAACAGGGATGTGGGAATGTTGGAGTGTAGCTAAGAAGGGATTCAGGAAAGTGTGGATAACGAGGATACAGTGATTTGAGGATATGGGGATACAGGGAGGTGAGGAGGTGAGAGCCTCCTTTCTGATATGGAAATACCTTACAGCTCCACAGACACATCTGCCCTGTGTGCCTGAGAACGAGTCCAATTCACTCTGCAGCATCAGTCCCCACAACAGCCACCTAACCAGGTTTTCCTCGGATCAAATTAAAGGCAACATCGCATCCCAAAGAGCAGAATCTGGCTGTGCTTGTAGCAGGTCGTTACTGCCCCAGAGAAGAAGGGTTTAGGAACATGCCTGAGCTCTGTCCTTAAGCAAACTGGCAGAAATTGCCCAAGGCAAGCTACAGGCACAGCTCTGCTGTCCTGTGGCCCGGGGCGAGGAGGGCTGCATCCTGCTGCCTGCCCCAGCCGGACTCAGCCATGGGGCTAGAGGGCGCTCTGGGTGTCCGGGGCCAGAATGAGCTCCTAGACGTGAAGACGTCTTTACAAAGGCTTCATCTATAACCTTCTCTCCCATCCTCATGCCGGGTGAGGAAGGCAAGCCAGAGGGAAGTTTTTTTACCCTAAGAGAAGCCAAAAGCCTTTCCGTCTGCTGGAGGTGAGAGGCAAGAAGGACTCTGACCCAGGCAGCCCAGCTCGTTCTCTGCCTACTATTGCCCTCTGGTGGCACTTCTGAGAATGCCATCACAATGCACCACCGCTGCCACTGCCCTTCAGCCCCACTCGGCTTTTATTCTTCACGCTGTTTGCCACTAATGTCTTTGGCTGCACTGGAATACCTCCAACAGGTGATGCTAAAACATAACTGCGTTGTTAGCAAGCTCGTCTAAAAGCTAAAAGGTGTGAGCTTCGAGTAACAGGGGTAGGAGATGATCCTAGTGAGAACACGGCAGCTGAGGGGTGGTGCTGAGCATAACCTGGGATGCTCAGACGCCGGCCAGCCCTGTTGCAGTACCTTGCAAGCAGATAAAAGACGTGGACTTTATCTTTTGGGCACCCTCCTGGGGCTCTGATGGCAGTTGCTGGGTTCAAAGTTTGGAGCTGGGAATTTTTATGCAGCATCATCTAGAAGACATTTTTCTTCAGACAAAGTAAGGCAGGAAGAAAGCCAGGGTCTTCCTTGTGTTTTCAAAGGCCTCATGCTCAAAGGACTGCATTCTTCTCTCATTTTGTTAGCATCTCTAATTTATTTCTTGGAGATTTGAGATGTTAATCCCCACTGATATTTTCACTAGCAGCTGTGTGGCACACCTCTCTCCTGCTGCTGAAGGCTAAGATGTAATTTGGCCTGTTGATTCACCCCAAGAATGGTCCTAGTGTATCACAGAGTTTTCTATTTAGTTTTTGGATATATGCTTATGTGAATTCAGTACCTGTTCAAGGTCCCTTTGAGAACCTGAAATTCTCTTGAGTGGGATCAAATACACATTTTACCTCAGTAATATCAAGCTCTCAGCAGTCTGTGGCAGTTTCCTCTTACAAAAATTTAAATTAGTAACATAATACCAAAAATTCAATAATAAATGTACTTATGGAAGTGGAATTTCAGGTTGTTATTATACCTAATCACTGAAGAAATGAAACCCAATAATTTGACCTCAAGATACACAAATTAAAAAAAAAAAATCTCTAGATGCATAACAAGAATTTTATCTGCTTTTTGGGAAAAAACAAGGTGCATATCAGTTTACTACCCATTTGCAATAGGTGAAAAGCCATTTTTAAGCTACAAAAAGTTGCTGCTGTGAAGCTAGGCAGCACTCTTCTTGCACCAGAAATGGATTGAATTGGGTGCTGCTGAGGTAATTTCTATGTAGCTCATACTCAGGTGCAGGGAGAGGAGACACAAGGACTTGGGAAGGGAAACTGGGGTCAGGCTGAGGAGGAAAGGGACAGGCAGCAAATGCTTTTGCTGTGCAGGATGAAAGCAGCCATATGCAGGCTGGAGACCTGGGTGCATCACAGCACCTAAACAATAGTCATTAATTCATTTTTCCTCAGGACATCTCCTGTGGGAGTGCAGTGTTATCTGTATTTTATTGATGAGACTGGAGGCAAGAGCCTCCAACATGGTCCTCATGCTCCCCATTCCTTCTCTCACGACGACTTTGTTGCAAGTCTACTGGTGGATGACCAGTGCACCAGAAAGAGTCAGGAAAGATGAAGAGGACTGAGCATGTGAGCTGATGGTCATGACACTAACAGGCTGGAGCATTCAGCCAGCAGTTTGGGGTTTAGGAGTACCACAGATGTGCTTAGGTATTCAGCTACCCTGTGCTGCCAGGAGACCTCTAGGACCAGAAAGAGGGAAACATCTTAGAGCACCTGGCCTTAGCTGTGATTACAGATTTACACCACTTTCTTCCTTTCTTTACTTGGGTCTGGAGCTGTGTTTCCCAAAGCACTCCTTGTTGACCAAGCACTCTTGTTCATCAGCCATGACTTGCCACTTCCAAGCCAGTAAAGAAACTGGAGGTCACAAGACCTTGAAGATGCACTGGAAAAAGCAGTGGAGACAGTTTTCTGGTGGATTTGGCAGGTTAATGCTAACACAGTGGGTGAAAAATACAACAGTTGTTTGGTCTTTATCTGAGACAACAGTGAAAAACAGAAAATCTCTAAAAATACAGCTATATTATAGCCTTAAGCTTAAAATAGTGGTGGAATTAGTTAGCAAATGTAAAAGGAATTTGGGTAAAAGGTATGAAAAATGCACCTCAAGCGCATTCTCTGAATGTGTTTGAAGGATTTTTTTAAAGATAGGGAAAGCAGTGTTCCAATACCTTTAATTACTGTAGCTGATAGGCTATTTTATGTTCAAAAGGAGCAAACTGAAACTAGAACAGCATCAAGCAGACACAGTAGCTCAGATTTTACAGCAGCAGCAGCCCAACTGGCAGGATTGCAGAGACCCTGCATCTGCAGTACTAAGGACTGCTCAGAACCTCAGAAAAGCTAAGGATGTTGTTTTTATCGTGAATCATCCTTTTGTTTAGCCTTTGATGTGAACATTACTCCAGCTAAAAGGCAAGAATTTGTCAAGAAGGGTGTCTGATTTTCAGCAGTAGTTGTGCAGACCTGTGCTGTGCATTTTGGGTTTGTAATAACTGCTTTGGTTGGATATGCCCAGAATATATGATCAACCTGTTTGCAGTCCCAATTTAAATGCATTTTGCATTCTTCTTTTGTCTCTCTTGCTCATCTGGTCATTTAGAAAGCTTTCATTTGCACATTTACAAGTAATTGAAGTTTTTTCTTCTTTCTTTCTTTCTTTCTTTCTTTCTTTCTTCTTTCTTTCTTTCTTTCTTTCTTTCTTTTCTTAATTTCTTCCTTTCTTTCTATCCCCTTGTCTACAAGCTCCTGCAAACAGGTCTGATTATTGCTACTTGCATTAGATTTAGGCTGTGATTATAACAAGAGCACTTCCAAACATTCAAAATTCATGAATTCAGCTATTCACAACCCCCAAAGATAAAATGTTAAATAAAATAAATGTAGGAGCCTTCATTTTCCTTCTGGCTTTCGAGTCTCTTGGATGAAATCAGCCCATATTTTTAAGCTTTTCTGTATCATCATGAGAGTTAAAGGCTTTTGCCCAATTTGCCCTTCATTTCTAAAGCACAAATACACACGGTAAAGAATAGCCCAGTCAAAAAGTTGCTAAAAATCTTTGTGAACCATCTGCAATCTCTGAGCACTGCAGGAAAACAACCCTATAAAAAACTGTTGCTACATAACAAGAGATTAGAAGCTGTGTAA
This sequence comes from Psilopogon haemacephalus, assembly GCA_013396835.1. Classification (NCBI taxonomy): domain Eukaryota; kingdom Metazoa; phylum Chordata; class Aves; order Piciformes; family Megalaimidae; genus Psilopogon; species Psilopogon haemacephalus. The sequence goes on along the minus strand of VWZI01006231.1, from coordinate 967,608 downwards.
AAATACTCACATCCCAAAGCCAAACACACTAAACTCACTCTTTGGGCAGAGATATTTTTTGGCATCTTTACTGAAAAGCAGCTTTGCTACACCAAAAAAAGAAAGAGGAGAAAAGTAAACTCATTTCCCTATTGGATTCTTCCCTGCTTGTTGGAAACTTACATGAGGATTTGCCTTGCAGGTGTCACAGCGAAAGCATTGGTGAATTAAACAAACTACTCGGTTAAAGCAAATTTGTTCTGCAAAAACAGGGACTGCAGTGGTTCCTGTTTCTGTCTCACAAACACAGAATGAGAGCACAAAAAATATTGTCTCAGAAACCCCAAATGAGAGCACAGCATATTCTCGGGTGAGAGCTTGGGAATGCTGCATCCCACTGAAAGATGTGAGTGCCATGTGGTGCCATGAGGGTGGCATGAGGACACAGGGCTGGCAGAGGGGCACATGAAATAGCCCAGTTTATTCTTGCTGCTCCAAGCTGGATTTTAATGTGAACGTAATTTAGGGGGACCTAGGATGAGCTTTAAAACAGACAGGCTGTTGAATCCTGAGACATTTCCACCCACTCTGTTTTCACTGCATAAATCAAAGCCTGCCTTTGTTCAGCAGCGGTATTGTAGCAACGTCTAGGAGTTCAGATCAGTGATTGAGTTGTCTTTGAGCCAGCCACCCTGCAGAAAATAGAGCAAAATCCTCTGGAGTGGAAAGTTCATGTGCCATGTGCCTGCTTCAACAGGCACCATCCAGAGCTGCAGGGATGGCTGGAGCCCCATAATACCGAAACAAAACTGGTCCGTCTGCAGCTCAGGCAAGTTAGGGAGCAGCAACACACAGCACACTCATAACCTTATAGTGGCTATATGTTATCTGCAGATAACATTTCTCTTATGTGCCTATGTACAGCACAGAATCACATCAAAATGAGTGCTTTTTGTAAAATATGAAGCAAGACAGCTGGCTTGTAACTGGCTGGTTGGACATCTGGCACTTCTCAGGGAGCACTGCAGCAGCACTGAGGTTTTGCAGAAGAGGCAAAGGAACAGCCATGCAATTAATACAGGGAGTGTTCCCCTCTTCCTTCCCAAATACAAGAAGCTGCCTGGGTAAAATGCAAAGGTGCTTGAGAGAGAAAAGTGAACAAATTGTAAGAAAAGTCAGCATTGCAGTGGGAGCAATGGCTGGGATCAGCACTGAAAGGAGAGCATTGCAGAGTGAGCATCTGACACTGCACTGCAAAGGATGCTGTGGCTCTTCAGGTCCTCCCTTGCTGCTCTGGAGGGTCAGGTTTATCTGGTTTGTCTCTGAGGGAAGGATGCCTGCCTACACTGGCCTGCAAAGGCACATGGGCACAGTGTGTCCTGGCCATGCAGTTGAGCATGGGGTGATTGACAAGGCAGTGTTGTGTTCAGTAGCACTCTGACTGGTATGGAACCTCCACCTTCATCTGAAATCCTCACAGGAGAGATGCCATCCTCACCCTACCTCCACCATTTTGTATCCACTCTCCTTCCATCCTCCTAGGCCTTTTCTCACTGTTTTCTATACACCTGCATTTCACATTTTCCTCCTGTCTTCCTCTAACTTTCCATCTATTCACGTTCCATCTGGAAGAGAACATCAATCTTGGAGGGGGCAGGGGAGCCTTGTGAGAGCAACTATGTTGGAACTTAGCCACTGTCTGAGTCAAAAGACACTACCATGCCTCTGAGTTTACTTAGCATCTTCTCAAGTGTAAACCAAGGAGTTGTCTTTCCTGCCCAGGTGGGCAGCCTTATTTCTACCCCTGCTGAAAACCATGAACAGCAGAGTGTGAGGATGGAATAGAAAATAATGAACCATATAAAGTATCAGTTTCTTTTTACTCAGTCATCACAAACAGAGAAGGGGAGCTCTAATACTACTTTTCTACAGAGTTTATGACTACAAGATATCACCAAAGATAAAATCTTGGGAGGCCAGAGTTTACTGATCCCACATAAACAAGGGCAGAAATTATATGGACAGTTACATCCCTATAGGAATATGCATGAGACTACTGAACTTTTGAGTTGAGAACACACATCCTGTCAGCTGACAGGAGAGCAAAAATGTTCTCTCTGAAGGCAACGAATACCATTCTTCCCACTATGAAATAACTGGTGCTGCCTTCTGGAGGAGCTGCTCTTGGCTGCTCATTGAAGCGAGACGCCCGAGCACCCCTCTCGTTGTGCTGGCACAATACCTTCTTGTTCTGACCCTGTCCTGGTCTTCAGAGGAAAACTTTGTCGACAAGTTCTTATTTCTTCAAGCAGATTAATTGCTCTGTCTTATCTGTAACATAACCCAGGGACATCTTTCTCTCAGTAGCCTACAAGATGTGTATCTCTGGCTGAACCCAAGATGAAAGCCTTCTGTAAAACAGAGGGAGCAACAAACTATAGCACAGCCAACAGAAACGAGCTCAGACTTCTGAAATATTTATGAACAGCTAAACAAATGAGTGCAAGAAAGTATTTTCTTTGCAAGGGCAAGTAACCCAGGAAGTATAAGATGAATTACATGATCAGCTATGACAGTTAGTATTATTTGTAGGCTCTGCACTTGTGTTGTAGCTAAATTAATTGAGGTAGCTGTATGATATGAGCAGCGATCTCAGGAATTAAGCTAATCGTTCAGATGTGACTTCTCTCTCTCGTGCTCTGAAATTAGCAATATATCATTTATTCTTTTAAGATTTGTGGTATTTTCATCTCTGCTTAGTGCACATAAAAGTAATGATAATGGTGCAAAATAAGCAGAAAGGGTGGATGACACTAATTAGATCAGAACTCTGGCAGCATCGCTTGGCTCTAAGGAGGCTTTGGTGTAGCTGCAGAGCTGAAAGGCTCTTCTTTTCTTTCCTCCTTCCTAAAATCTGCCACTGCAACAGCATGTGCTAGCTAGCTCTTGAATGACATGCATTAGAAAAGCTCTAGTGCTAAAAGTCACCCACCCACATCCTCTTGCTGGGAGCTGATGAGTATGCTGGAAGATCTGAGCATGAACAAACCACCCTGCAGCCAGCCTTGGCTCCAGCCTGGGCATGGTGCCTCAGCTTATGCAGACACAGAGGCTCCTCGACTGTGCTACATGGTGTGGGGCCATCATGGGCAGCACTGACTGACCCACTTCTCTCTGAGAGAGCATGCAGCTCATGCAGGCACAGCCATGGGCATGAAAGGTGGCCAGATGTGGTTAGGTACCAAACCCATGCTGGTCTGGGGACATAAGGTGCTGACAGCCAGCAGGGAGGACAGGGGAGATCAGGTGTCTTAGTGCCTCGATGACACACCAAACTGCAGTTCCTCTCTAGGGAAGTGGATGTGCTGCCTATAAGGGATTTCTCAAATAGCTTCCTTATTAGTAGGGCTCTTAGAGCAGTGCTTTGAGAAACACAGACTGATTCATGGGGGGTGTTCACCTCAGTCACTGCTGGCTGGCTTTGAGGCATAAAGTGAGGGTGTGCACATGGATGGAGGTGGGCGCTGCTCACACTCCTCAAGTGCCACCTGTCCAAGCCCAGCTCTGTGTGAAGGCTCAGTGTGGGTCCTAGAAGGACCTTGCCAGCCTTTGCTTGTACAAACTTCTTCATGGTGGGGTTGGGCTGACACTGCCCCAGTGCTGGGGTAGAGTCTCCTGCTGAAAAAAGAAGAGGTGGGGTTCCTGATGTATCATACTGCCCTGTCCAGGTGTGGAGATGCAACCTCCCTAAGGCAGCAAAGCAAATGAAAGCTGCTTTTCTTTGCACTGGAATTTTCCTGAGCTAGGGATCTTGGTTTGGTTTTATAACTAGACATGTATCAGTAACCTACATCTCACTAAAGAAAGGATTTATCTCCTCTTTTAAAAGGTTCTCTATATTTTTATCCAGGGGCTATAGTGGGCAGATGGGAAACATTGAAAACAGCAAGAAAGAAAAAAGGCAATTCTGGAAAAGTGCTACAAGAGCTTTCTCTCATCTCAAATCCACCTTTCCCCCCCCCCCGCCTTTTTTTCTCCTCTGCCCTTTTGCTTCTGCACCAAATTGCCTGACTCCATCTCTCTTCGGTGTATTTCACCAGAAATAAAAGCTGTCACAATATTTCCTCTCCAAGTGCCACTGTGTGTTAGGTTTCAGCTCCTGACAGGTGTATGAAATGCCAGCTCCATCAGACGCATGCCAACATGGAAGGTTTAAAATGGCTCTGTGTGCCACAGGACTGCTTCCCCATGCTGTGTCGCTGAAGAGGTGACTTTTCAAAGGTTCATTTTTAATAGGAGAGACTGATCCTGGAGGTGACATACTTAAAACTGCTGAGCGATGTTTGCAGGAGCCAGGCAGGGAATACTGCCTGCATCCTGCCTCCGCAGGGCAGGGGAAGGGGTTGATGCTCCTCCTTCAAAAAGCAGTGTCTGCACTCTAATTTCAAATACTTTTATTTACTTTAATCTATTTCTTGGGGGAAAAGTAAAATCTTCTCTCCCTGGCTTTGACCTAAACTTCCAACACAGCATTTCGGGAGCATTAGCTGGCAACTGGGAGCAAAAGCAGGGGAGATGCTGACCCAGTGGAGAGGAGCTGGGCTAAGTTCAGTTTTCTTCAGGGCTTGTGCCCTGCAGCCCTAGCTCTTTTCTGCATACTTTGCTTTCTGCAGCTACAAAATCTCCTTCACTTCCGTGTGAAATGCAATGTGAAAAAGACTGATTTATTTTGGTCAGCGTGAACCCACAGAAGCAGTGGTTCTGCTGGGAAGGGTGGCACGTTGCTCTGCAGGTGCCACAGTTTTTCCATCTTTTATTTTCTGTACCAATGCTTCCTCAGGGTTTGAATGCTCTTGAGGATTTTTTTAAAGCAACGAATTATATATAAAGGCTGCAAAATGTATGGAAAGGTCTGCAGTTCTGGCCCATATGTGTTACCTGCCACAGAGGAGCTGTGACAGAGGTGTCATACATGTCAGTGGCCATCGCTGGGATGGGTCCTGCTCCCAGCATAGGATGTGTGTGGGGGGGGAGGTTGCCCTTGTTCTTGGCAAAGAGTTCACATCCAAACTACTACAACAATTTAGAATAGAATAGAATAAGCCAGGTTGGAAGAGACCTCCAAGATCATCCAGTCCAACCCATCATCCAGCCCTATCCAATGGCACTGAGTGCTTCATCCAGCTTTAAACAACTCCAGGGATGGTGACTCCACCACCTCCCTGGGCAGCCCATTCCAATGCCAATCACTCTCTCTGTGGAGAACTTCCTCCTAACATCCAGCCTATACCTCCCCTGGCACAACTTGAGACTGTGTCTCCTTGTTCTGTTGCTGGTTGAGTGGGAGAAGAGCCCAACCCCACCTGGTTACAACCTCCCTTTAGGTAGTTGTAGAGAGCAATGAGGCCTGTCCTGAGCCTCCTCCTCTCCAGGCCGCTCACCCCCAGCTCCCTCAGCCTCTCCTCACAGGGCTGTGCTCCAGGCCCCTCCCCAGCCTTGCTGCCCTTCTCTGGACACATTCCAGTACCTCAACATCTCTCTTGAATTGAGGGGACCAGAACTGGACACAGCACTCAAGGTGTGGCCTGACCAGTGCCAAGTACAGGGGAAGGATAACCTCCCTGCTCCTGCTGGCCACACTGCTCCTGCTCCAGGCCAGGATGCCATTGGCTCTGCTGCCCGCCTGGGCACACTGCTGCCTCATCTTCAGCTCCTATCTGCCAGCACCCCCAGGTCCCTCTCTGCCTGGCTGCTCTCCAG
>VWZI01006231.1:946129-961814 GCA_013396835.1 Psilopogon haemacephalus | reverse complement strand
TCCCTCCTCCGGGCCCTCCCCACCCTCCAACAGATCCACACCTGGTCTGAGCTTCCCGTCCTCTCTAAACTTACTGATGATGGATTCAATCCTCTCGTCCAGGTCGTCAATTAAGATACTGAACAGGATGGGGCCCAGCGCTGATCCCTGGGGCACGCCACTGGTCTCCACCTGGCTGTGGCACCATTAACTGCCACTCTCCGGGCCCGGCCCTCCAGACAGTTCTTAACCCACTCCAGAGTGGATCTGTCCAAGCCTCTAGCCGCCAGCTTTGCCCACAAGCTGCCAGCTTTGCCAGCTTGGTTTCAGCGCCCCTCAGCCGGCCTGGCGCCCCTCGGTTTGCAGGCGGCGGAGCATTCCCAGTGCCCGTTCCTGAGGGTGCTCCTGAGGGCCTTGGCGGCAGAGCGCTGCGCTGGGAGCGCGGCTGCACAGCGCGGCAGGGGGCGCCGGGGCTGTTCCCCTGGCCGCCAGCAGATGGCAGTCAATATGCTGAGCATGGGTTTGGGTTTTCCCTTTCCCCCCTCCCTCCTTATTTCCCTTACCCACACTCCCTGAAAGTTGAGGGGTCCTTTGAGGACAGCCCAACTGTAACTCTTTCGCGTCTGTTGCTCAGCGCATCCTTCTCCCATCCCTCAGCACCAATGCCTTGCTCACCTGCCAACTGCAGTACCAGCAGCGCACCCCCTGCAGACGGGCACAGAGCAGTGTCACAGACGCAGAACGAGAGCGTTTAGGGGGGGAAGACAAGCAGGGGGTTCGGGGTTCGGGAGCAGGCAGGCGGTGCATGTGCAGGCTGCTGCCGAGTGTGCAGTCTTGGGGCGGGAGGTTGCTTGCTTCGGGGAAAAATACACTTGCGGCAAAGCTGAATTGACATTTAGCTTCCAGACTTTACCCGTGACGTTCTCAGCCGGCCAGAGGATGGCAGGAGACTCATCTGCTCGGCTGTGTGGAGCTCTGATGCCTTTGGGCCGTGTAGCTCGTAGCGCTGCCAGTCTCCTGCTAAGGGCTGTGACATTTTCTGCCGCCTTGCCTTCACCGCAGGGCTTCCCAAGAGGCTGCGTTAACATAGGTGTCCCACAGATTTTGGGAGGACAGACAGAGGCAATAGCTCAGAAAGGGACAGTTTTCTGGACCTGCCCAACCGGCAAGACTCACAGAGCAGAGTTTTTTTTGTGTTCTCCTTTCCCTCACCATTTTGCAGCGGACCCTCAGGAGTTTTGTGCCTTCTGTGCTTGGAGATGACAGGCAGATGGGGCTGGACAATGAATTGCAAATAGGTTCAAATGCCNGTCCCCATTTCATGTAGTGCTCCGAGAACTTTCTCAGGGACACTTGAAATGCCCCAGATTTTCATTGCTTCTATCAAAACATTTTTCTAAATAATTACAGAGTGTTAAAAATGGATTGCTGTACCCAGGGGAATTTGCTCTTTGTTTGCCAGGAACAAATAGGCCAAGAGAATGAGTGCTCAGCATCACGAGTGGTGTTTGAAGGAAAGAGCAAAGTCAAAAGCCTGTAGACATCACCAGAGATGCTCTTTTCTTTCAAAGTGAATTTTTATTACGCATTGTCAGGGTTGCAGGAGAAAGTCCTGCATGTTGCGCTCCTAAGGGTGGAGGGTAAGGAGGAATCTCCTCATCTGAGAGTAGTGCACGTGCTGCTGTTAACCCAGATGAATTTTTATTTTTCCTTTTGCAAGCTGCCTCTTCAAAACTGCTCCTTTGCTTCTTAAGATGTTGCTCCGAACAGGCGCAGTGTTTTGATTACAACAGTCACCTTCATAGCGGTTTGCACTTCAATGGTATTACTCTGGCTCCTCTGAGAATCCCCGAGCCCTCAGCAAACACAAACCTGGAAATGTTTAAAGCATCCTTCTGCCATCAGTACTTCTGCAGATTGTCTTTTGCTTTTGGAGTATCCCCCTTGAGTTGCATGTGCCTGAACAATCTGTTTCCTACTGCAACTGTGATGCCAGGTGGCAGGAAGATGAGAGAGGGGCTCAGTGCACCTCTTTTCCCTTAGGAAAAGGAGCAAACGGGTTTAAAACCACTCCCCCATGCACTCCCTTCCACACCAAGGAGAGGTGTGGGGTGCATTGATTCCCCTGTGGGTTTGCCAGGCTGAAACTCCTGACCCCCCACACATGAGAAGGCTTGTTGGAGCCAGCAACTGGTTGTGGCAAGTGCAAGGCAATGGAGGAGCCATTCAGTAAGACTTAGGAGAAACACATTTTTAAACAATATACAAACAGATCCCTCTGGAGTGAGTTGTGCCATGCCCTATTTTCTCTCCAGCTTGGCTGCAGTCATGCCTCAGGCAGCAAGGAGCTGCAGGACAACCTCCTCAGCTGGAAGTCCACATATCTCTGTAATGGTTTCCCTCTCTTCCCAAAGGCATTCCTCACTGGACTCTCCTGAGGAGAGTTTTCTGGGGGCCTGAGTATGCCCTGTGTGGCTGGCAGGGTGAGGCACACCTCTCTCGATGGCATCACCGCCAGCTCCATGCTCAGCTTTCATGTGCTTCTTACCTGAAGCCCACAGCAAGGACAATTTGCAGAGACCTCTCATTTCTCCTGCTCCCCAGACCAAGGCTGTGAGGTCAAATGAATACACTATATATAATAAGAAACAAGACAGTTTTCAGCTGGGTATGTGATTTTGTAAAGGAGCTGCTTTCAGACCCCAAAGATGCTCACAGCATGAACAAAGGCCAAGTCAGACCTGCCTGTATGTGTTGTCCTCAGCAGAGAACAAGGCAGATCTCTCCTAACCTCCAGCCCCCCCACTCTGTGAGTGCATTTCTTCTGTGAATTATTTCTGGATGCCTTACATTCAGGTTAAAGGGCTCCTGAAACCTCTGTGCACACATTAATCTGTATGTAGTATGTATGTGCACCACACAGAGCGACTCCAGGGACGAGTGCTTTCCACCATTTCCATCAAACCTCTGCCCCCTAGTCTCTCTAGTTGTTTGTTACTTCCACTTGCTGCCTTGTCTTAAATTAAACCATAAGCCCATCCTCGCAGGAGATGCCTTTTATTGTGGGTTGTTGGGAGGGGTTTTGCAGAGAAACTAGAGCAGCAGATAGAGCTCTCCAGGCACTACTGAAATAATAATGAAGTAGTTTCACCAAGGTGGGACTGGAGAGCATTGTCGGCTGGGTCTGAATTCTGCTTGTCCCTGAAAATTGCTTAGGTAATAAGAAAGCTGCTTTAAAATTGCTGGGGGTATCCCACAGGATTCTGCTTTGACTCAGATTTCCATTTGCAGCACATGTTCTGCCATTTGGCCAGCACCATCCGCTCGCATGAGCTAATTTAAGGTTGCTAAACAGATGACACAGAACATACATCTTTTATATTTGATCTCTGCTCTGGTGAGTTATCTGACTGATGGTTAATCTCAACCTGTAATAGGATTTGCCTACACTCCTCCAAGAGTGAGATATTGGTCTTCTATAGAACAGCAACTCAGGGGAAAGGATGCCTGGAGGAAAGCTGAGACAGTTAATTTGTATTTTTGTTGGCTTCTTGTTGTCATATTTTGGAGCCAGTGATGTGTGCCCCTGTGGAGAACAACAGGGTCATCAACCCCAGGAGCTTGGCGGTTGGAGGGGACAGCAGCTGCCAGCCCCAAGCCATCTCTGCATGACAGCAAAGTGAGGAGCTGGCTGCCCACCACTGGCATGGAGCTGTTTGGGCTCAGCACCCAGCCGGATTGGTGGGTGCTCTGCACCCAGCCTGAGCGTGAGCTCATGGCTGGCCAGCCCTGGACTTCACTTCCTGACTTCATTTGCACACATATTGACCTGGACACTCTGTCTAGTCGGGGGAGTTGTTTCGAGCCTGTACCCACTTCATCAAGGACAGTTTTGACCAGCATAATACTGTGCCAGCATGACATTCAAGATTTGTTGCTCTTTCCTTCTGCAGATCAGCAATTAACTTCAGATATGTTAGATGACCTAAATGGTGCCAGCAACGGGGCCATGAGGTCTGTGTCCCATTCCACCTCTCCTGAAGTGCTCCTTGTTTGGGTCAAAGGGTAGGGTGCCAGGCGTGGCTGGGCTTAGGTTCTGACTCTTTGTCATGCAAGTTCCCCAGGGCTGGACGCCTGTTGTACATTAACTAACCTGTACTGTGGAAGAAAGGTCACGTACACAACCTGGAGAACAAAAAAACACCCTAACACCAAAAAACCACTGAGTCATCCGTACTGTGTGTTTCAGACCTCAGCTGACCCAGTTTTCCCTGGAACTGTGTTTCTCCACCAGGCAGGATCACCCTGCAGGCTGAAACGCTGGGACAAACGATGTCATTGTGCTGCGTGCTGGACCTTTACTAGCAAGATCCACGTTACAAGGATCTGGCTGACATCTGATCCCTTCTGAACACACAAGACAGGGCAGACGATCTCGGGCGGAGCCCTGCGCTGTTCGGGTTTGCTTTGGTGTAGTGTGACATTCAAGATTCCTTTACAGGCAACTGTGCTGAGTAGGAAAATCAACATGAAATGCTTCCTACTGGAGTCACCATCTGGCCAATATTCATCTTGTTTAGTGAAATACCAAGATACCCACGGAACGCAGGTGTTAACGCGGATCATAAGGCACAAGTGACCGCAGTAATAAACCAACATGCAATGAAATGTAATTAACGCACCTGGTGCTTGGGTTTGAAAAGAATTTCTGTGCCTTCTTATTTTCCCTGCACGCCGATGTGCATTTTAATCGTTGGAACTTCACTCATCGCTTTGCAGCCAACCCTTTAATCATATTAAAAGTGGACTATAATGTTCGCTAGTAAATAGCGTTTCGCAGTTTCATCAAGAGGGGAGGGGGAAAAGTGGGAGCACCCATGGAACTGGATGATGCTTAGAAGCATTTTTGTGGTGTGAGAAAGACTATTGTCTCTGTCACTCTGGTTCTGCTCTTGGTAAAGGTTTGTTTTCAGTCGTGTAATCCTTGTTGATGTGTTCCAAGCACTTCTGAACCAGCTGGAATGAGCCAAAACATCCCAGGCAAGAAAATAAATGATTAAGCTTTCTATCACTGGATTTCACAGTGTGCTTTTCATCTCACCTCTGACCTGCAGCAGTAACAAATGCATTTTTGTAAGGTTAAAAACCCCCAGGACAACATTTGTTCCCAGCAGACCAGAGAGAACAACCCAACACGGGAAATGTAGATATTTTGTGTCTGTATTTGTGGGTTCCAGAAAATCACATTCTTTTTGAATGTCCTTTCAGAGCAGAGATCTCAGCCGACCTCGTTAGTCAGCTGGCCGAGCCCAAGCAGACAGGCCATGTGCAGGGGAAAGGGAGAGGTCGAGAAGTCAAAGGCAAGGGTCATGAGTAATTTTTATTTTTGCATGGGTATTTCTCAAGGGTGGTCTGGAGGGTGTGAGGGGCATAAATCTATGTGGGGACACTCGTGTGCTGACCGAGAGGGACAGTCCCATCAAGTGACTTCCTAATCTGGTGCCATTTAACAGGCTCCCCAGAGACACGTTTGCTGCTGACACTTGCATTCCTCAATCCCTTTCTTCAGAGCCAACACGGGTGCAGACCACTCTGTGTTTTGCCAACAGTAGTCAGTGCTAAGCCACCATAATTGAGCTGCCAAAGAGCCAGGAACATGGGCAAGGGACAACCACCTCGGGCCAGGCATGAAGGGGCTACTGCACCACCTTCATTGACGCTGACTCTTCTCCCTTTCAGTGATGGAACATCCAAATAAAGCAGGCTCTGGCCCACAGTCAGTGAGGACAAGCTGCCAAGGGTCACTGCCAAGTGACAAAACACCCCATGCTGTGCAGCTGAGGGTGATCAAGGACCTCTGCAGTGTCCCACCTTCCACAAGTGAAGGGAAACCAGGAGAGGGACAGTCCACACTGCTGTATACTGCTGTATTTTAATGTGTTCAAACACAGACAAAGAAATTCAGGAATGCTTGCTGACTCCAGCTTCTCTTGCCACCCTCTTTGCAACAATGCATTTTTTGGCAAGCCCTGGAGGAGGGCGCAGGCAGTAGTGGGATGCCAGCATGGGGAGAGCCAAGAAGTGAGGTCGTCCACCAGGCTGAGGAGTGCTGCAAGAGGGCTGACAGCAATCTCTCCTCTTGTCCCTGCCTGACCCAGTGTTCCTCTAATCCCTTCAAGGACCTGGCTTGATTTTGGGAGAGATACTACTTAGGGTCAGGCTCAATGCTTCCTGACCTCTGTTACAAGTAGCATATCCTGTTAACAGGTCTTCTCAGGCACCCGATTTTATTCCTAAATTAGTAACCTTGTAGTAGAGAACCATCAGCAGAGAAGACACATGCAGCCCTCAGAGCAAACCTTTGCTGAGAAGTGGGCACTGAGGGCAGTGCTATCCAGGCTCCCCTGAGCCCCAGTGCTTGTAATGACCAAGACAAAATCACCAATCTAATTTTTTACTTCTTGACCTAAGCCAGCTTTCGAACCCAGACCCACAGGGGTGAAAGGTTAATGTATTAAGCTGTCTGCTCCTCAATTAATCCCTAAATCCTGGGCAGACTTGCATGCATACTATTGGAAGATTTTAACTTGCACCTGATTTACGAGATGCTTTTTTTAAAGTTCAGATTGCCTTTACAGATGGTCAGCATACAGGGCAAGAAGGATAATCATTCCTCAGATTCATTGTCAGGATGGAAATTTTAATTTCCAAAATAATGTACACCTGCCTGTCCTGATGCTGTGGCCAGGCTCAGCATCTGAAATGTTAAACCTCAAGACCCCTTTATTTTTTAATATGTCTCAGAGCTACAAGCTTGACAAACTGAGTTAAAAAGATCCTTCTGCTGATGTAGAAATGCAAACAGCTTATTGCAAATAAAACAGCGCAGCTTTTGCTTCATCAAGCGGTTTTTTTCCCCCCAGATAATACTGTATATAATATAAGCTTAGGAGGAAGCTTGTGGTCTTTAAAGGAAGAGCCACAAGGGTGTGCTGAGCTGCAGGGGTAGGCCAGCTAAGTCCATTAGCAAGTGGATTTTCTGTGTTGATTAGAAAGGAAACCTGAACCCTCAGGTACTGAGATTTCTTTTTAATTGCGTTTTAGTACATGAAAGAGTTGTCTGGTGCCCTGAGAAGCTCCCTGAAGCCCCCACATCTGTCAGGCAGGGACATAAATAACAGTCAGGCCCAATAGTCTGGGAAAAGTCACAGTGCCATCACCACAGACACTGAAAAAAAAAGGGCAGGAAAGCTCTTCTCGTCCAGGGTAAGTGATCAATCTGCTTAGCCAACAGAAGGGGCTAGCCTGTAGGCTGAAGGTGACAGCCCAGTCGTTGAATTGAACTCATGCACTCTATGTTAGCCCATGAAGAAAAGGGTCACCTGTCAATAAAAGACAGTCTTGAAGAGTTGTTTCTGGTGGAAAGCCACTTCCCTGACTCTCAGACAATGGACATGAGTCACACCCAGCGCTCCTGAGTCATGATTGCTTACTAGGCCGAGTCTCCCCAGGTATTTCAAGCTCAATATCAACCAGAGGGAGCAATTATCAGTGGCTTCCCACCCATGTGGGTTTAAACCAGCAATGCAGAAGGGCAGAGACTGCCTGCAGCCCCAGACCTTGGCTCTTCAGAGCAGCTGCACACCGTTATGGAGGAGGCCAGTCCCACAAGATGCAGGACAAACACTGCTGCCTTTGCGAGCATCTATTGGCTCAGTCAGTATCACTGCTGCTTAAAAAGTGTAATGCCTAGAAAGGCCTTTCATCCATCACCGTCTGCAGAACAAAGAATTCCTTTTTATGTCTCAGCAGACTCAGTCCTTTATGCAGGAATATTGTAACGCAGGCATTTGGAAGGGAGAGGAGCAGGAAGGAGAAATTGCCAGTAGCCCAGCACCATCAATTGCTGTCAGCTCTGCTCTGGGAATAGCGTGTAGCTGTTAATTGCTGCTGCAGATCCAGCAGATGGTATGTAAGACATTGCATTTAATGGAGCCCCTCAAAAAGTGGCATCTGCTTGTTTAATTTCTTGGCAACCGAACAGCAGATTTAAAAAACAAACAAACCGAATTGGACGTTCAGCTACGGACACCCCCACTCCCACGCCCCCATCCCCTCCAACAGATTATAAATGTTTTAAGATAAATAGGTCAAATGAAGGAAAATATCAGTTGACACATTTGAGAAGCCAAACTATCAGATACTGGCTCTTTTAAAGATGATGAGATTTTCAGCATACGGCAGTGCAGCTCCTTAAAGAGGCATTTCGAAGCAACGCCGACACTATCTTTCTGACTATGAATTTGCCTAAGTGTTTGCAGAACTGTTACAAACACTAACTGGGGAACTCATCTGTTCTGCCTTTCTCTCTCACACACATACCCTGAGGTTAAAATACCCTCTCTAGATTCAGGCGCTTTAACCGTGTGCATCTCCCACGCTTAGAAAACAGCAATGGACAAGAAGGCAGCGAGCATCTGCAGTCCCCTCTCTTTAGCAGCTGGGACAAGCAACTCGGGGGAGCTACTGCTGCCATAGCTCCAGTATTAACACTGTCCCACATATTCCTGGAAATCTATTGTAACATTGACATAACAGAGTGCGCCATGGACCCACCCATAGTAAGGGACCCTATTGTCTCTAGGAATGGATGCTTTGCACAGGAGTGTAAATTCCCCCTCCGATCTTTACTGTATATTTGATGATGCATCATGGAAAGCCCTTCCTAGCCCCAGCTGGTGAGCACACAGCCTCCCAAAGCATGAAGGTGAGTAGCTGTGGATATCCCCTCCCTGTGTACTGACTTTGGGAGATCTGCACCATCTGCCAGATTTTAGGTGTGCTTTTTATTTTCCCTGCTTTGAAGCAGAGTTTGAATAGGATGCTCAAGCTGAGGAGCAGCCCACGTGGCCTCTCTCTTTCCAGTGGCTGATCCAGAAGAGCGCTGCTGCTCATTTTTTCCTACCAGCTAACTTCCATGTTCTTTGCTGCAGGCTAGACAGAGTCTGCCTGTCTGTGCCAGAAAGTTCTTCCCTTGGACTTTTTGCTGGATCACAGCTGCTGTGAGGCTGTGCCACCCGGGCGCATGTCCGCTTGGCTGCGCGGGGACCATGCGTTGGCAGGAGCAAGCGGGCAGCAGCCCACAGCTGCTGACATTGCTGCATTGCTCAAGTGTGTCCACTCTGGCATATTTTGCTGATGGCTGTGTGTTGGCTGAAGTAGGCATGTGGTGTTTTTCAGAGGCTGGTTTAGTTTCAGGCAGTAGAGATGCAAATGTTTTTCCTCCCCCCCGACATCAGGTCTGGACGTAGATGTGCACAAATCTGTGCACTCCTCAGAAGAGCTTTCTCAGACAAGTGGCAGTTGTCTTCCACTGTGATTTCTCCAGGTGAAAAAGTACACTGAAAAGATTTAGTACAATCCATGTGGCTCTGTACTGCCAGTGAGGTCTCACCATGGGCCAGAGGGCATGAGTGACTTCTCCCAAAGTTTTCTTGAGCAGGGATAGTGTGTTACACCCCCTCCCTGAGCCCCTGCTCTGACCCTACCTGCACACACAGTCCTCTCCCTCTAGATCCCAACCCTCCTTGCCCAAATGGTTGTTCACTCTATTCTGTAGGCACAGGAATGAGGAAGTAGAAGGAAATTAGCAGTGTCATAAACCAACTATTAATTTTTTACCCTGGTGATTGCATTCTTCAGGCAAACTTGTATCTAAATATAGTCATGGGCTGTAATCTAACCAACAACTCTTTATTGAGGATACTTCAGACATACCTTTTCACTTTCCTTTTTTTTTTAAACCATTCAAGGCATAGCTTTGCAAACACTGCAGCTGTTAAAATAAAGAAGGGCTGAATTACTCACATGGTATATCCACCTTGACAATGTCTAGTCACTCACGATGGGGAAAAACTTCTTTGTTTCCCTGCCTGTGAATAGGGAATAGAAACATGCAGACAATAGTAACATCCTGGGTGTTTTTCTCACTCACAGAGATAAAAGCAAGAGCTATCCAGTCTTACTATCACAATTTCAGCACCGTTTACTTGCACATCAACAGAAGCCTAAGACTGCTAAAAAATGCAATAGTAGTCTTATTTCAGATGAATTTTTTTTCCTTCTGATTAAAATTTCAATCAGGCGAATGGAAGATTAAATGCCTGTGTGATAGGACATTACATAGCATTTGGGTTGTTTTCCAGGCTTACTCATAATAGAACCTGTATAAACCCGTTGTTTTTAAAGTTTTTTTTGCTAAAAACTATGCTAGGCCAACACTTCCCCGTGCACTTGACACTTGATTTCAGCAAATGAGGTCAGCACCATCTTGATCAAACAGAGCCACTCCTCTGACAAGAAAAGCATCCTGTAGCGAATCAGGACATATGGAACAGGCCCAGTTCTATTGAAACTAAAATAAGCATAAAAAAGACTCAAAAGAGATAATTTAAATGCCTCTCATGGCTCTCACCACATATCACATGCCTGTCCTATAAAAGGTTAGACTGGAAAAATCTACTACTCTACTTACCTTGCTGAAGGAAAAAAAAAAAATCCCACCTCTGTAACATTCTTAATTAAAAGATAAGGAAATGTTCCTCCTAAGTACTCACATCTTGCCCTTATTTATGACATTTCTGCTAAGGAGCTGAAAAAAGCAGACGAGGACTGTTATCTACAGAGAGCCTGTGCCAGGGTGAGGCACATAACCCAGTTGACTCTTGTAAAGCTTTTATCCACCCCAAGGCATGCGGCACAGTGAACCAGGATGGGCAGCTTCACCTCTGCCTTCTTCCCTCCTGGCTGTTTTCATGATTGCAGCAAAATGTTAACTACTGAAAATCTTCCCAACACTTTTTACTCTCCATAGCTTTTCTGCATAAAGAATCCATCTATTGGAACCTGGATCGCTTAAAAAAAAGCAAGAGTGAGTATTTAAAGAACATGTCAGCCACTTCATCTCCACTTTGCAGTGCTGCTTTGCAGCGTGACTGATGAACCCTGCCATTTAAATGCAGCTTCTCACAGGCAAGTACTTTGAGGAGTGCGAATGACAGAATTTCCAGTACCAAATATAACCTGTGCCATCACCAGGGAGATGGGTACAGGTAGGAAACTTTGCTTGACAAACTGTCTAAGATCTGCATGTTCTCAGACAGAGTTCCTTCTTTATTCTATGTCAGTTTCAGAATCACAAGAATCACAGAATTAACGAGGTTGGAAAAGACCTCTAGGATCAGAGTCCAACCTATCACCTAACCCTTCTAATTAACTAAACCATGGCACTAAGTGCTTCATCCAGCCTCCTCTGAAGCACCTCCAGGGATGGTGACTCCACCACCTCCCTAGGCAGCCCATTCCAATACCAATCACTCTTTCCCTGTAGAACTTCTTCCTATCATCCAGCCTAAACCTGCCCTGGTGCAGTTTGAGACTTGTCTATTCCTCCAGAAGCCTGCAAGCTTCTGCCACAAACTGCCTGTGAAAGAAGAAGAGTAGCCAAGTGCTGCCTTGGCTCCTCAGGCAGAGGGGCTGTGCTGGGAGCTCTGTGTGCCCTTCTGCAGAGAGTGGGTGAAGCTGTTGACTGATAAATGTCCCCATCAGGAGAAAACCTTCACTTTGCTTTTGTGTTTTTCTGAGCCTGAGAAGGTTGATCCTTGGCCACTTTTGCATGTTACTTATTGCTTGGGATCATACATGTGATTCATTTTTTTATACAGCCAAACCAAACCTGTGCTGATCTCTACAGCAGAAAATGAAGCCCTTCTTGACCTTGACATGAAGGGCTAAAAAAGGGACCGTGGCAGTTTGCTTAAGTGGGGTGGAGCTGGTACCAGCAAATAGTTGAATTCCCTCGGAGGTCAAGGGAATGAATAGAGCATAGAGAATGAAAAATCTCACTGGGCAACTGTGTAAGGATCACCTCTGCTTTAGCCATGTGTCCACAAAGCCTTCCTCCACTGAAGCAATGCTCCAGGACTTCTGGAGGCATTGAGCAGAGATTTGTGTTTTACCGAGATAAAGCAGGATGTCATCTGTGAAAAGAGCAATTTATGTCCTTTGTCATGGATTGTGATGCTTTGAATCTCTGGAGATTTTCTGAGAGCTATTGCTAGCGGTTCAGTGGACAGAGCAATCAGAGGGGGTGACAAAGGACACACTTGCCTTCTGCCTCTCTAAGGAAAAAGTCATTCAAATAAAGGAGTCTCCCAGAGTCATTCAAATAAATGAATGCACACCCTCCAGCTTTCTGCGGGCTTAATGAACCTTATTCACCAGAAGCAGAGCCTTGCTGTCAAGCTTCTCTCTTCGAAGGGAGGAGAATGTTGAAGGAGGTTGGTCCATCAGATTTGTTTTCTCCAAAGGACTGGAAAGCCAATTTTCTGCCCTTGTCTGGGACTGTGGGAGCCACACGCTCCTGGAAGTGCAGCGACCTACTTGCTCTGCTGGCTCAGGCTTTCCTTTCTTTCCTGGGATTCTGCTTTGATTTCAAACAAACATTTGCTCCTCTGCCGAAAAATGGGCTTCATGCAGTCCTGAGGCACGTGTGACTTTAGCAGAGCCTCTGTGCTTCTTCCTTACCATCTCTACCTTGTATTTTATATGAAGGCAACAATTTTGTGCATGAAATCTCAAGAGCTGGAAAGTTCCAGAAGTGTCTAAACCATTATGTGCATATGAAGCCATATCACACAGTCCTGGCTGGGTTTGGTTTTTTATCCCTAGGATAAGAGAGAGGGAAGCAGAGCAGCTACTGAGCTTCAGGCTGAGTCGAGTCTCTCCAAGCCTTTGATGTAGAGCCCCTGGCCTGTCTGTGCTGCCATGTGCTCACATCACTCTCCCAAAGCCTGGGAAATGAAAAGGAAAATGTTAAATTTGGGAATATTTATTACAATCGTTCTTCAAGAGCCAGGAGGGAAGCTGCCATTTCTCTTGAGAAACGTGGCCTTTTCATAGCCAGCTAGGATCATCCATTGGTGTGAATAATAAAAATCTTAGCCAGATAAAGTAGGGGAAAACTTCACAATGAGGCATAGATTGTTGAGCTGAGATGATGACTGAGGGGGCCTTGGAGTTTGAAGAAATGCCAATTCATCAGAGTTTTGTCTCTCTTTTCTAACTCCTGAGCTCTTCATTCTGGGGATTTCATGGAAATAATTGAGTTTTCTACCACTGGACCAAGAGTCTGATGCGTGCATGTCTTAAAAGAAGGAGTTTATTAAATATCTTGCGCTCTTTAATATCCAGATAATTTCATCCTATAAAATTCTGTGCAGCAAGTAATTTAAATTGGTCCCCTATTTACAGCAGACAAAACTGCTCACTACCATCTGCTTTGCAGTTTTAATAGATGAAGTGTTAACTGCGTGTTGCATGAAATTCATTGCGACTAGGTTAATTAAATGGCTGTGCTTCACTTCCTGCACTCTGGTAATAAGATGACAACCTCATCTGAATTTATTAACCCTTGCCACTTTCAGCACTGTTATCACCCATTCGAGCCCCCTTGGTCAACAAAAAGTGAAATAAATCACAATAAGAGGAGACATAACCATATTGCCTAACAAAATAGATATTGATTAGCATCTTCTGTAGCAAATATGTCAGTCCAGTCTGATTTTGTTTCTGCAAAGGTCATTGAAATCTGTCGGAGGATTAGTAATGGAAGTAAATGATGATGTAGTAGGTTATTGGAGAACACCCCAAATCCAATCTTTGCCAGTAAGCAGCCTCCACTGTGGAAAGCTAGAGAGGCCTTTGAAGTCTTCAGCTTTCTGTTCTAGAAAGCAGACATCAAATACCCTCTCCAGCAAAGGCCCTCACAGAGGGCTGAAAGTCAAACCACTGAGTCTCAGGCAGTTCTGTCCCCTGCAAAGAGGGAGCGTAGGGCAAATTGCTCCATCTGCATCCATGCCCTGGGCAACCTGGCACTGGTTCAAGCCTTAGTGACAGCAGCTGCAAACACACTTCTTAGCTATGGCCATGGCAATGGAAGCTATCCACAGATGGGACTGGGCTGGTGCACTGTAAGGAGGGACCTGACATAGGCATCTCCAGGTGCCAGTTCCTGGAGTCAGCCTCTGCACCACTTCCACTCTTCATATACTTAGAAAAGCTGACTTTAGGCAACTACACACAAAAGACTTTTGTTGGCTCTGCTGAGATTTGCTGGGGGGAGCAACACTGTGCATCAAAGCTGGAGTCAGTCAACTCCCTCTTGCCCTTCAGATACAGGCATTGCAGGCTTTCTGGATACCAGCACTGTTGATCCTCCAAACTCGCCTGCCTTCCAGCCATCCCCACTGATCCCATGGCTGTACCATGACTGTAGATTTTCCTCTCTGCCATGTAACCCAGCTACTGCCTCTGGAAATAGCAAGTCTGTCATGTTCAGGCCCTCAGGTCTAAGCTGGCTCCAGACACTGTCTTTGAGGGTGGTTTTATGTGGTCTAGTGGGTAAAGTCACATGGCTACCTCTTTTTATGCTTCAGAGTGGTGGGCTGTGATCCAGCTCCAGTTCAGGAGTTCAGCTATACCAAACTGGTTGAACCTGTCTGCATGTTATCATGCTGGCACTGGGCTCTGCCTTCCAGGGATGTAGAGATCACTTGTTTTTTCTGCACAACGGGGAAGATTTATTTATACTGAGAGCATTGTAGATAGTAACTGCATGCACAAGAAAAAGGCAGTCAAGAGGCTGCAAAGGTTCTCCCCTTCTGCTCCCTACACCCAGCTTCATGCCCTAGCCACAAAACAAACCAGCAGAACCAAAGCAACTTGCCCCATATGGTCTCACCTGTAGAGGGATTCAGAAGGCCAGTGGCTTGGCTGGTTCATTTTCCAGATGCTCTATGTCTGAGCCCAACACCAGTGGGCAGTGCAGCCAGATTCACCAAAAGGTCCCTACCCCTGCCCAGGCTGGGGTGCACCCAGTGCCCTGCAGACTGTAGAAGGAGCTACAGCAAGGTCTGAGGGGCAGAGGGCAGGGCAGATGGTGCAGCAGGACTTCAATGCAACTCTTACTGCAGACATCATCTACCTGTGACTGGGAACAGAGGTGACAGTTAACTACTGTCAGACTTCCAACCATTTATTTTGTCTGATTATTCTTACTATTGAATGCTACATTATTTAAAGCTAGTGACTGACAGCCTCCTTATCAATCTTTGCCTCTCAGTGTTCATTTAGATTCCAATTTTTACCAAGATACCTTTAGAGACATGAAGTAGCCTGGAAGGATCATTACAGTGTTTGAGTTTGAACTTTGCTAAAATAAACTCTAACTTTGTATGAGGATTAGCAGTTAAGGCAAGCACTCTTTATGTGTTTTAAAGAACTTGGTATAAAGCTGCTCTGGTTCCCAGAACCACTTTTCCCTCATGGCTCTTCTCTATGAAAATTTCTATTTAAAGAGAACAGCTTTCCACACCACCCTCCCTTTGCTCACTGTGCTTGTAGGCGGATCCCTCTAGGTGCATCCTCCCTGATTGCTGCTCAGTCCAGTTGGCAACTTCTATAGTTAGTGCAAACTCTGCCTGACTCTGCCATGCCTCTTCAGAACCCTTTTTGCAGCCTCTATGGCCAGCAGGCTTCCTGCTGATGGCAGCCTTCTCTTTCACCAGCATCTTCAGTTGTTTGAAGGAAAACCTGATCTTATGTTGAACACAAGATGGAGAAGTTTAGTACCTGTATTAAGAAAAAA
>VWZI01006231.1:895764-941465 GCA_013396835.1 Psilopogon haemacephalus | reverse complement strand
TTGCTCATGCTCCCTAGTTTCAAGAGAGCCTTTTTTTTTTTTTTTTTTTTTCTCTGAACATCTGCAATAACTCACCTCTGGTTAATTAATAGTTCTAGTGCATGCATATGGTGTATACAGGTAAAGTAAACATGCAATTTTTTGTTTGTTTTATTTTTTTTTTTCTTCTTCACATTCTAAAACTATGGCAGTTTAGGCCATATTGTGCTGCCTGCATTTAATCTGTAATGCAGTGTGTCTTAAAACGTTTCAATCCCGTATTAATAGGTGGCATTACACATAACACCTATATAGCAGCAAAGCTAATACAGCTTGTGATTAAAAATGTTTAAAAATAGCTAATAAATCAGATTATCTTGAGGTATTATTTCTTGCAAGTCAAAATGGAGAGCAAAAAATCAACCCTAATTTTTAGTTTATGTATACACTGAAAATAGCAACAACAATAAAAATAAGCTTTTTTTTTTTGTCTTTTTTTTTGTAGCAGACATATTCCATCTTCACTATTTTGCTACCTTTGGTAAATTACTGGGGCAGATCTTGAAGTTAAAAACCCATGTTTAGAAATAAGTGCACGCTTCACCCACGAAATATAGCAGCAGACTGTGTGCCCCTACGCAAAAAACATTCTCATATCTAGTTTTAACTTTTACATATAAAAATAACTTGGAGAAAATACAAAAAAACATTTTTTTTTTATTTTAACATGAAAATATCACAAAAATTAGTAAGCCTGAGATGTAGGGTTTTGGTGAAAAACAAGAGGCTTGTAGTGTTTTGGCTGCTGATAAAAGATGCATGTATTGATAGCTGGGGTGAAAAGCAGAAGAATGCACTTATTTCTTCTGCATGTCAGTATCTTCAAACACAGTAAGCCACATGCACCCTTTCTTTCCTTATGTAGATGCTGGTTCACCATGTTTTTAATTCCAGCGGAAGTGGATCTGACGTGGGCGGTCAGCCCCCTCCTTTACCAATGGCTTATGGAATTCACGTCCTGCACGAGAGTGGATATTTGCCCAACAAAACTCACAGTAATACTGCAGGCAAGTGACATTGGCACAAAAGAAAGGAGCAAACTTCCCACCGCATCGTGCGCCCTGGCATTCGTCACACATCTGGTCATCCAACACATATGGCTTTACCTCCACCTGTTGGAGTGAAGCAGAAACAAGGCTACTCAATACCTCCTCCTGATTTATAAAGTTATAGGCATGAAGGCATTCAGGATTTTTTTTTGTTGTTGTTGTTGTTAAAAAGAAATAAATCAGACAGTAATGCCTTTATCTAACAAATCGCTTGCTACTCTGAATCATTTATTACTGAGGGAGTTGGGACTCTAGCTTGGAGGAGACTGAGAGGTGACCTCATCAGAGGTTATAAATATGTAAAGGATGAGCAGCAGGAGGCTGGAGCCAGGCTCTGCTGGGTGATGCCCAATGACAGGACAAGGGGCAACGGGTGGAAGTTCAGGCATAGGAAGTTTCATTTAAACATGAGGAGGAATTTCTTTTCCGTGAGGATGACAGAAGACTGGAAAGGGCTGCCCATGGGGGTTGTGGAGTCTCCCTCTCTGGAGATATTAAAAAACCACCTGGATGCATTCCTGTGTGATCTGGTATAGGTGATCCTGCTCTGGCAGGGGGGTTGGACTAGATGATCTTTGGAGGTCTCTTCCAGCCCTGACATTCGGAAATTCTGTGATCAGCTATGGACCTATCCATAGAGTAAGAGTAAGCAGAACACTACATGGAAGATCAGTAGAAGTACATTATACATGCAATAAATGGCTGCATCACAATTCTCCTTAATTTATCTTGAAGGGATGTTCCTGGCAAATGACATTATGTGTAGAAAACAAGCTAACAAGCCCCAAAATCTCCCAGCTAATCTCATTAGCTCCTGAATGAACCCCAACATGATGTCCAATCCTATAGTGTTTAGCTAAAAAGCCAACAACAAAAAGAAAGGAAAAATCGGCACAGAAGAATGTACCCATCTATACATTAACCTTCTAAAAAATAAGAAAATAAGTCCCTGCATACACTAATTTTGTGTGCAAACTGAAAGTTCTTTCTGCAGTCTGGAATACAGATCTTTTAGCACTTCTGTTCCCTGTAAATTCACTCCTTACTTCTAATCCATGGTTAAATTTGGAGCTATAGATTTTGGTCATCTGTTCGTTTCCCTTTTTGTGGCCTCGAGCTACACAGAAACCTGTATTCAATGCATTTCTGAAAATATTTTTAGAAGACCATTTTGCAATCTACAGACTGCTAGAAACACCTGTCTCACACAGCTTCTTTCTCCCAAACTCATTTGACTGCCAAAGTGGAAAAGTGGCAGGAGTCCAGTGGTAAATGTGCATTATGTCTCTGCACAACTGAACTGTTACAGGCTGTGATCAGATGGGAGAGGAGCTTCATAATAAAAGACAAAATGAGCTGACTCCATCATTAAGAAATGTATTGTTGTCTTCCCCATTTTCCTCACTTTTACAGATGGCATTTTCTGTCTTTTGTTGGCAAGAAGTTATTCCAGTTCATACTAAAAATCACTGCTGAAGGAGGTTTTTTCTGAGATACTACTACCTGAGAAGAATGCCATGTACAGACCTTGACTTCTTGTACTGTACTCAGCGTATGCTGGAAATAATAAGTACTTCAAAATGATCTTTCTTCCATTCTGTCTCCTGAGGTAAAAACATACGTATACAGCTACCCACCCCAAAGTTTTACAGCAGAATAGCTTTCACGTCCTTAGCTTCAGAAGCAGAGGTCAACTTGCCATGTTACATGGATCTGTGTTTGAAATAAGACTCTTCCAGTAATTTATATTCAGTACAACCTCTTCTTATTCCACTACAGTGTGCCTTAACATAAATTACACTAACATTTCCAATGAACAGCTAACTTACCCAGTAACTGTGTTTAAGGTTCAAAACTGGAAGCATGAAGCAGGACGTACTTCAAGCTTCAGTGCATAAATA
Source organism: Psilopogon haemacephalus (assembly GCA_013396835.1). Lineage (NCBI taxonomy): Eukaryota > Metazoa > Chordata > Aves > Piciformes > Megalaimidae > Psilopogon > Psilopogon haemacephalus. Next base: position 938,476 of record VWZI01006231.1, on the reverse strand, counting down.
CCAAGATGGGCATGAAGATGATTTCCAAGATACTAAGAGAAAAACACTTTTGGGGAATGGAAGTATCACATGCAGTGCATGCAGCCTGGTGGCATATGAAAACTAAAAACATTTGAAGGATATGTTCAGAGCTAAAATTCCAAACAAGTTTCAAAGAGATGTTTGGAAATGAGCTTTCATATATGATAAAACAGGATGAGAAGCACTTCACTGAAGAGAAAAATCTGTTTGAGAAACTAAACATATCTGCACATCAAAAGAATTGGAGTTGCAGCGTACTAAGGTAAGGAAGAAGTTAAGATCATAGACAACATTTGTTAAGTGACTCTGACACTAAGATTTCCAATTAAGGCAGGAAAAGGTGTGTTCAAAAAAAAAAAAAAAGAAAACTATAAATACTTTGAACTAAAGTTCAGAAGGATAAAACAGGTGAACTGCAAAATTTAGGAATGAACAGAGACTTTTACACAGACAAAACTGGTTATGACAAGAATGTGAAAGGACAGCAGACCTACAGGAACTGGTCATAACTGGTGTAGAAAGGCTGTGCTAAGGTAAAGGGAAGGAAAATAGCCTGCCCCTAAGATTTCAGTAGTAGGACTACCTTGTTCATTTACAAAAACCAGTGGTTTACGGATTTATACAAATTAGTTGCTCATCTGTTGATGAGCAGTAATGCTGATTTCAGGATATATTCAGAGCATTAATGTATAAACTCCATGGAGCAAATAAGTATTTCTGAAAACAGCTTTTTTCATGCTTTCAGGAAGAGCTAAAAGTCAGTTTTCCCTGAAAAGAGGCTGTTCTCTATTACTCCTCAGTAAGGCAAGTAATTATAAATATATAATTGTATAAATAATATGGACTGAGAAGATGCCTTAAAGATTATACCTCCCTGAAATTACCAAAGAAGTTAATAAACCCTATCATGAGGCTTAATAAGAAATTCATTCAGACACTTAGATTTGAGATGGCACTGACAGTCTACCATTTACTCCACTACTGCAAAGGACACTCCCATGGGGAAAGAAGACCAAGATAAGTGTCTCTTAGTTTACAGGGTTCATGTTTCCCACCTTTGAGAGAGAACTAGTTTGGATGGGGGACACAGACTACCTCTACTTTTGAATTTAGGTGACTTCAGAGCCAAACCGAGGGCTCCTGAGATACACCAAGCTATACTCAACTCTGAAGCCAAATGACCCATTTAGCACTTCTAAAGGAGTTCTGGATTTTGGTCCTTACTCCCATTTTGTCCGGATAATGAGAAGCAGAACCATTAATAGTTTTGTTTCCTCTGGCACAGTTTCAGTGTTAGGGTCACTGTTATGCAGCTAGCCGAAGGTAGAGCTGTCAGCTGCAAGTCACAAGGACAGCAAAGCCACCAGCAAAACACAGCTGTCACATCTTAATGTAAAACCTACATCACTACCCACATCCAGACCTACTCATCCTCTAGAAAGGACCATGTCTGGGGATTTCAGCTCACTAGGCAACTGGTATCTGCCAGACATGAAAAGCTTCATCACTTTGCCTATTTGAAAAGAGAGAAGCAGATGCGACCTCCCTACAGCAGGCTTTTGTTAACTGTACTACTTTCTTCTCCCCACGTCTTTGATCTGTAGAGACTGGACCTTGAACTACTTTACTTACTCAACCCTTCTTCCTCTAAGACCTTTTTATTTTTTTTACAAAAAAGAACATCTATTAATACCAGTGACTACCTCTGTGGCTCTTGACATCAAACCCAGTGACACTTAAACCTGACATAATTTAGATACCAGTTCTCTTTGCTACTCTTCCATTTCTAATTAGCAGCAATGAAGTTGAATAGTCTTCTTAGTAAGTTAGCTTTGTTTCAGCTAGCAGTAAGGTATGTAGCAACCAGAAATGTACATTAGTAAATGCTAAGCAGAAAGGACAAGCCATTTTGTATTTTAGCTGCTGAGCTTGATTGTTTTTCTGCAGTGCTAAGCACTGACAATTATATCTTAAATTAAGGGCAGCTGCAAATATAAAGCTAATCTGAAACCAATGAATAGTAGAGCTGCCTATGAATGACAGAGGAATTATCAGAGTATTTGGTTTCATGAGAACAAGGGAGAGAAAAAAGATTTTCAAGCCCTTTGCCCATGGACAACAAAATTAGAAACTCCACAATGGAAAGAACACATTAACACATATCCAAGGATCTTTGGATGTCAGGAACAAGTTCTGTGGATGTTAGGAACAAGTTCTTTACCATGAGGGTAGTGAAATACTGGAAGAGGTTGCCTAGGGAGGTGGTTGGGGCCCCATCCCTTCAGGTAGAATCAACTAGGTTGGAAGAGACCTCCAAGATCATCCAGTCCAATCCATCACTCAGCCCAATCAATAGACCACAGCACTAACTGCCCTATCCAGTCCAGAACACCTCCATGGACAGTGACTCCACCACCTCCCTGGGCAGCCCGCTCCAATGGGAAATCCCTCTCTCTGTGAAGAACTTCCTGCTAATATCCAGCCTGAACCTCCCCTGGCACAACTTGATATTTAGGGTGATGCTTGACAGGGCTTATCTAGTTGAGGATGCCCCTGCTTAATGCAGAGGGGGGTGGATTAGATGACCTTTGGAAGTCCCTTCCAACCCAGACCATTCTACACTTCTGTGACAATAACAAACTGTCCTTTGTTTGTTTGGTGGCATTGATGGTTTAACTCTTGAAAGTAGTGGAATTACAGGACTACTAAAAGAAATGTAGCAGCTGACACGAAAGCCAACGAGATGCAACGCTACCACACCCTGAGAAGTTCCTTTCTAGACCACTGCTCCTGTATACGTGGGTTGGAGTTTCTGGGTAACTTACTCGTTTATCAATATCGCCATGCTGAAGTTGAACAAACCGAGCACTGATGGCAGCAATGTAACTCTGCTGATTGGAAAAAGCAACGCGGCCAGCACCTTTGGGGTATTTCAGCTCAGGGTCAGTATCGATTCCCGCGTAACAAACTCCACCATACAGACGGTCCATGATCATGGCCAGCTCCACTAGTGAGAAACAAAACACTGGGCATTTAAACTCTTCTTACAGCACGAGCTTTATATAATATGCCTGCCTTTGAAAATACTGGAAAGTTAATTTTAATAATCAACTTTTCAACAGCTGATATAAGTAGCAAGAAATGCATCAAGGAAGGTATAAAATACTCAGCAGATGGATCTTTCACACGGTGGCTATATACATTCAAGGAACAACGCAATTGTAAGTTCTTGCAGTCCTTGATAACCTGGAACTAAAATTCCAGGGCAGTTTTCTTCAGGGGATTACAGTAAAAGACTTTTTGGGTAGGCACAGAATGTAAGCTGCATAAAATAGATCCACATGCCACAAATTCCTTGGAACATACTCTTTGTCTATTCTGTTACCCTATGTCCTACTTGAATTTGAAGATGTAGTTAGCATCTTTTCATCAGCTACACACAACCTAATTATCTCTGGAGTGCTACACTTAACATAGACACTGAAGTCCACAGAAACATGAATCTTGGATTTTACAGGTTCAGTATTTTAGCAAACCTCTAGTAATTTTTTATATTGAATTCCGTTTTGAAATTCATTTAGGTGAAAAATACTCATTTTTCCAGAATTTGTATTCTCTGTGTTAGGTTATAAAGGTGTCATCACTGACTTTCAATAGCTATTTGAAAAATCTCAGGTTTTACTGCTCTTGTGAAGTCATAATTCTTATTTCACAGAGCATAAAAGTTTCATTTTCTCATATACAGGGCATTTGAAAGCTAAGCCTAAGAATGTATCCATTAAATTTATCACAGACATCCAGAACAGTAATCTGGAATATTTGGACTGAATTTAAAGAAAAAATTAATCTGCAGTTGGAACATGCTGCGTTTATGCTCATTTATACAGCTTGTACTGCAGTCAAAAGTAGTCTTACAAGTAAAATAACAGAAATGCATAAGCATTGCAGGTCCAAAATAGAAAAAGATAGTCTTTACACACCAAATTTGCACTTTACTTCTTGTTCTCCTACACCTTCCACCTTGAAAGCTCATCTTTCTGTAGGAATAAAGTTAATTTCTATTGTTTATGAAAGACTAATGACGTACAGCAGTAATTCTAATAGAAATCAGTGTTTGAAGCATTCTATCTTATGCTTCTACTTCCAACATTCACTTCAAACCAGTGAAGGCCACTGTAAAAGACTGTAAACGACTACTGCAGCCAATCTCATAAAGCACTGCCCAAGCTGCAGAACCATTCTACAGCTACAGAAACATTGGATTTTTCCTTCATGCACTTTGAGAAGAGTCCTATAATATCATATATTGTTGTCTCATGCAGACTGTGCTAGCTTTCTGAGTATCTTTTCCTGTTCCTACTCCTTCATCACCTCTGATTTTGCTCTGTCCATATTAGCAAGTTACTGCAACCTGATAGCAGTAGAAGAGTAGCTAATGCACAATGACAAGCAAGTACAGAGCTCCACATACTCATCATACAGCAAAGTGGTTTTCATGGCAGAATTTAAAAAACAAACTCTTTCTGACATAGTTTACACCACAGTTTTGCAAATATGATCAAACACTTTTTGACAGCATTAGACAGGAAGTTTCCAGTACATCTCTGGGATGAACAGCGACTTATGGCCAAAGCCAGATGAAATGGTTACTAGAGACACATAAGAATACACAAACACTGTACTGTGGTTCTAACTATCACCAGAGCTTTCTCTTTTTACATTTCTTTATCCATACATAATTATGCACAAGTATGCATTGTTCAAATTATTTCCAGTAATTGCCTGCTTGTAGCAATAGCCACAGATTATACTCACCAGCTCTTAATGGCCTAGGGACTCCTCCAACAAAAATTGTTTTTCGAGGATCAAGCGGCTGGGAACCATCCATCACAAAGTCACTATCACTTAGATTCCAGGGACGGATCTGAACCTATCAAATTGGGAAAAGAAATAGTATGGTACTTGAAATTTCCCTACATCATGGATATATGTTCATTAGCCTACATAAACTGTCAAATAGTCATAATCCTGTTAGATTAGCGTGTCTAGGTGCTCTGTTTTAATCCTATTAATTCAAAACGCTGCAATTTTAAAATCATCCAACTGTTCCAGATGTTGAGCTCTGCCAACAGTACTTTGCTTTTGATTATTTTCATCATCATCACTTCAAATGCAGCTTTAGACAGATGGCAGCTACAGCCTGCAGGCCATCTACTGTTTACTTACTGGCTTGTCCTTGATAGTAGGACTGGAAACACACAGATAGAGCTTTCCATCTTCTTCAATGCAGGCATCAATCAGGGCTTGAACAGAACTCTCTTCTTGGAACAGGAGGAATGCATAACCTGGAAAAAAAAGCCAAACCATCTGAAACCTTGTCCGTTATCTTTACTTTTCTTAACCATCTTTGCCAGTGACTTTTCCATACAAATGTGTTTGAGAGTTAAAAAAAAAAAAAAAAAAAAGTCAAACCAATCCTTTTTAATTAGTCTTCATCTCTAACTATGTACTACCTTGTATGAACAACAGAACTTCTATCCTTAAAATAATGTTCAAAAGATACCAGTAAGCATATAAAAGCAAAGATGCCTGCCCTATCATCCACTGGGAGGCTGAGCATATTCATTGGCAGCAACAGACATTACGCAATGAAAATCCGACTTGGCACAAAGGACTAATCTCTATTCTAGAGATTAGATCAAAGTGCTTCGTTATGTAACTGACCCAGCAAACATCCCAAACGCTACAAAAATAGGAATTAAAATGCTTACTTAATGCTACAGTAAAATCAGACAGTCAGACAAGCAAAGAACCTCACACGTTGGAATATTTTAACAGTTACAGCATAATGAAATATGCGACATTTTTTGCTTAACAGGTGCTTGACGGCACGATTAGGGTTGTGGTCTAAAATGAACCAGAAATCCCAGTTTCTTTGCTGAGATTACTTCTAAGTGTGGAATTTTCACACAAAGTTATATTTTATGATTTGGATGGAAAAAGAAATTTTGCGAGCAGCTGGTCTAGAGTGGGCTTGGCAAGAGGGAGCGTGGCTGCTTTACTAAGCCTTTTGGAAATGACCCTTTATTTCTGAGAGGAGCCAGTTAACCACTGGCAATTTCTGACTACAGACTGACAGCGGAGGTCAGCAAAGCCAAGATGGGAGGGTGCATCTTGAAGAGCATTAAAGAATTCATGTGTTGAGAAGAATGAAGATTATAGAAACAAATGCATAACCGATTTCAAATATATGGGGTTAGTTCCTCTACTATCCTGACAAGACTCTTCCCAGAGGACACTAAATGGCCTCCATGTGGAGCAGCTCTTGCCCCAAGAATGCTGTACCTTAGCTGAAATCAGAAAGAATCAGTATAAATTGCAGGTTAATACAGACAATGGATTGACATTTGGTGACGAGAATAATTCACCTTTGGGAAGGACATACAATGTTTAATCTGTTTCCCTTTGAAGAGATCCTATCATCATACTAATTACATTTAATATTTAAAATAGAAATTGTTCACTTGTTCCATTTAGTCATCTTTGACAGAAAATTAACCCCAAAATACACTTGAAGTGAAAAAAAAATACAGGCTGATACAGCTGTAATGTAGTTATTAGCTGAGGCACTTTTCAGTAGGAGGGAGCAAGAATCACTTCAAGATCTGAACAGCAATTCCATATTTCTGCAGTGACTGGGTTTAAGCTCCTGCTGCAGCACAGAGATACAGTCAATAACACCACTGAGCAGTGGGGAATGTTACTCAGCTGACCAAGTGGGACATAGAGGTGTATAGTTTACCCTCTCTAAGACTTTGAGCTTCAGCTGGTGCTCCAGAATGGTGTGGCACTTCAACAAGTGCCATGCCACATCTGTGAGACCCATATAAATCTTCTAGATATCTTTGGCTTGGGTAAATGAATCAAGGTCAACGTGTTTATGTTACGGTGACCTGAATAGCTCTCCATACTCCACTGACTGTATTGGCCAGATTCCCATTGATTAAAGGCAGCTTAGACACTAAGCACACATGAAGACATCTATAGTTAATTGCTTGAATCCAGAGTTCATTCCTACCCAGTGTGGTCAACTAAGCTGGTAACAAGTGAAACAGAACTTGAATGGGTCTGGGTTTTTTTTTTCTTCTTAAACTAGAAACAGAACAATTTCAACCTAATGGTTTCAGTCAGTTTAAAATTAGCAGTTAAAAACCTTGAATAAATGAAGCTACTGCACAAGTGCTGTGATAGAAGGCAAGAGAAACACCCAGACAAGTAAAAACGGCTGGGAATACTGTCCTGTTTAAATTAGATTATCCTCTGATAAGGACTAGAAATAGTTCATAGAACACAAAACAACTGAGCATACTTTTAAAGGTCTTCTCTGGATTTGCCTCTCCTCACAGCATTACTTCTTGGAGAGCCTCATTATCATAAGAAGTCCTCACCTCAGCAAGTTGCTTTGGACACATGTACTGTTTCACAAATAAGTGTATTTGCCAACTATGTAATAACAGGAGTTATGATAAACAGTGACAACTCAGAAAGGAAGGAATTCTCTATTACAGTTGGCAGATCACTTACAGACTTTGTACTTTGATCTCAATGAATATTTTTTTTGCTTGTGAACAGGGTTTCCTTATAAGATTTGTGTTAAGTTTCTAAAATTACTGTTTTCTTTGGACCTAATTTTGTGGTGAAGCAATACAAACTATAATTAGTTAAGAACAAGCAGTTGGTGTTTCTCAGGAGGCAGCCAGCCTTGATGGATCAGGACACCTTTTGTATTTCTTCAAGCAAGGAAGTACTTATTATGAACTTGGCCTTCCCTCAGGACTTTCTCTAAGCAGACAGCCTGTAAGGAACCAAAGCCTGGAAAATGGAACATGAATGAAAAAAAGAAAACCCAGGAGAAGCAGGCTGTATCTCTTCACCACAGAGAAAACTATCGTGCAAATCAGTCCAGAGCTGGGTAATTCTGAGATGTCTTTGGAAGGCAGTGCTATGACAAACCTCTAACGAGACTGAACAAACCAAACTATACACATGGAATTCACTCCATGCAGGGCAACAAATCAGAAACTGGAGATTAACAGAACCAAAAAAGAGAACTTCTTGGGCAAATATAGTACATATCACTAATTTATTAACTGCTGATCAATCTCAAAGCTTTCTTAGTGTTTAGCCTAACTTTAGCAGTTTCAGATATCTTATTAAACACAAATCCTGCCTGTACACAGAAGTAAAGTTTAAGAAGGACAAATTTCTTTTAAATTCTTTTACAAAATAATCATTGACCTTATCTATTGCACTGAAAAGAACAGATATAAACACAGTAATGCTCAGCAGTAGACAGCAAGCTGTATTTCCAAAACACCTACAAAGAGAAACCTACATTGCATTTTCAGTGTGTTAGGATACATTTCAAACCAATATGAATAATGTAGTAAGCTGAATATTAGAATAAAATTTTAAGACTAAAGAACAGTAAGTGGTATTAAATTTCAAGTAAGGATCTGCTGATCATGGGAAATCAACTTAACACTGAGTTTACAAGTGTGCCCTGAATTAATTTGATCAACAGCCTGAAGCTCTTTTATTTGTACTCTGCTTTTAAGAAGCCCTGCTTACAATACAGATTATTTATTTACTTATTTATTACTGTGGTAATTATAAATATCCCACCTATATCAAAAAGAGTTTAGTAAATGAGGATGTCTGGAAATGTATACTTTAAAATGTTCAGATACTGAGAGACGACTATCTCCTTGGGAATGAATGCCAGAATCCATTCTCTTGAGGTTAGAATAGATTACATCTTTCCTCTATCTATTCATCACAGACTCTGTGAGATGCATCTTCCTCAAACCATTTCTCAAGAATTTCTCTTGGTAATTTATGAAGAGAGAACCAGTCCATAGGATAATCAAATTTAACTCAACAGTATCTTTGTGCATCAGGCTGACAATCAAAGAAGACAAAGCCTTAGAATTTCCATTTAGTGTTTATAAATACTATTCAAATACTTTCAATTCCATTTCTCACTCATTAGAGGATCCACCTGGGATAACAGTGCTGTCCTTCCTTAGCATAAATGGTCAGATAAATAAATGAAATATCAAGTTTATACAGGCATTATACCTACTTTTGTCACGTTCAGGGAAGGAATGAATTGCTGCATTCCCTACAAGATGAATACTGCCTTGCTTTTGTATCTGGATCAGATTTTCATATTTATTTTACAAGTATCATATATGATTGTATAGGAGCAGAGCTAGGCTACATAATTAATGCACAGAATGGCTTTTCCAACACTTTTTGAGTGATATTAAAAAAAATCTAGTCTAACAGAAAGAGCAGAACTAGTTAAAAAACAGTACTTCATCTTTTATTAAAAGATAATCAGTGCTTCAACTGAAGCTCACATTCTAAAACTGAAATAAACATAACATCGATTATCTTGATCAGATACCCAAATGCATCTTCTGAATCCTGCCTGGAACTCCCCATGGAAATTTTATCTAACATTTAGTCAGTTTTTAAAACTGCGTGGAAGTACAAATCCAGAAGTTAGGAATACTGACATTATACAATGGTGATCTGATACATGGGAAATCAGAACATGCAAGACCTTCAGGAGTCCAGCAGAGAATGGAGCACAACACTAAAACAAAACTCAGGTTTTAGACATGGTATGCAAGTCACTGTGTTTGAACATGCATTAAAATCATGGAATGAAACTGTTCACAGAGACTGTAGATTATATCCCTTGGACAAAGATGAGTTTCCCACAGCAAGATTTGCACTCAGTGAGAGGTCAAAATCTTCCAACTCTCTTACCTTTTGGTGGAAAGTAGGACTTGCTTTCTGCTTTGTGAGGCCAGTCTACTACTAAAGGTCCAAATCGTCTGAAGCTAGCAGTAATTTCATCTAAAACCAAATATAGTAGTTGCAATTAAAATAAATTATATAACTGAGTGGAAAAGTGCTGTCAAGCAAAGACCTTTGTTTGTAGGAAAGGGTGACATTTCGTGGAAATAAAGGATCTAAATTTCTAACTTTAATGAAGAAACTTAAACTGACACTGCTAATATTTACATAATATATTTCTGGTGATTTTAAGCTTGGGTTTGTTTTTTATTGCTTAGTGAAAAGAACACTTCATAAGCACATGGGTGAATAAGGGCACTGGTGAAAACCAATGTGGTGCATCCTTAAATTCAGATTCTGGTTTAAAGACAATTGAAGCAATTTACTGTTTAGTCATGTACAGTTCAGAGCATCACAAGGTGCTCTGCTGCTTGACCTTCTTCTGCCTTAGCTTCTCTGTTTACAAACAGGAATAATATTAACCTCTCTAAATGACTTCTGCGATCTTCAGGTAACAGTGAAATAAAATTTGAAATTCAATAACGAATAGAAGTTTTCTATGAATAGAGAATAAAGCAGGCACAGCCAGAGGACACTATGAAGGGCTCAGATGTATTTGAAAAGGATATACAGGCTAAGCAGGAACACAAATTGCAGGCATCACACGCAAGCCTACAACCCAAGTGCCGACTCAGAAACAACTGAACCATCTCAAAACCAAAGGAGATAGAGGACATCAAATGGTATTAAGCTCAATATATCCCTCAGCTCTCACGACAAATATACATAGTTGTAGCCTTTTACACCACAACATTCTTTTGATGGGTGGATTATTTCTGCTACTTCATTTAGGTTCTTCTTTCTCTCCAAAACTTTTCAGGCACCTCACCTTCATCTATATCTGGTGGAAGACCTCCAACAAACACCTTCCGAGAAAAGCGCTCAATTCGTTCTCCATTCTGGTGAGCTGAATAGCAGGTAGGTGAATTCAAGACTCCAACCTGATCACTATGACCATCATCCAGCAAACCATCATCTATCGGGAAGAGGGAAGAACGACCTTAAAAAGAAAACAAAATACATTAAAGTAATTTTGGAGTGGCAGGTAATTCTGTAATTTTAGGGAATGAGGAAATAGCAGTCTGGAAAGTAAAAACAAAAATATCAAGGTATTAGAAAAATAGGCATTAGTTTAATGAAAAATTAAGAAAATTAAAAATGTATCCAACTTCACAAAGGAACCTCAAGATTGCAGGCTGCAAGCATAATACTTCGTACTACATGATACTGTAATTACTCTGCTGCATCCAGCAGGATAGCAATTTGTTTCTAAGAGGTCTTATTCATGAGGAGGTCACATTAAGGGCTGCTTAAGTGAGTTTGACTTGGTTCATCTTCAATTGGTAACTTTCATCACCTGAGTGCCTTCTGCATATCTAAAAATTTTATACTTCAGTTGAACAGAGGGAGGCAGAAAAAACATGTACACAGTAAGAAGTTTCCAACAACTGTACTTTCTCTTAAAGGTATCTGATGCTGGTAATGGAAGAACAGATTTTGTTTCTGAGAAACAAAAGAACTTTAATAAAACGACATTTGAAAACTGAGTCACAGAGCTGATTTAGTCTTCTCATTCTCAAATTTACCACAGTTCTGGAAGGAAGCCTTTGGTGGTTCCTAACATGCAGCAATCTGCAGTAAGATTATAGATATTGTGGAAAGCAAGCATAGACTCTAAGAAGTTCATGGGGTGGCTTGGCAAATTCATACCAGACAGAAGAGATGTATAGATGGCAGGAAAACATGCTGATTCTGTCCCACTTATTTTCCTATTTCATATTTACAGAATTTAGAGAACTCCAAACCAGCAAGACTCAGAAGGCCAGGATAAGGATCTTAGTTTATTCAAACTTCCACTGCTGTAGATTACCAATGTAAAAATGAGTGACAGTTTCAAATTCAGAAGAGTATCTTTTAAGAGCAAAAAGCCCTGAAAGAAATACTTCTCTGAAACAAATTAAATACCCCACAACACCATTTCTTCTGAAGTGCAATTTTTCCCATTTTTCTCTCATTCATTTATTAAAACAATTATTAATTCATTGCTTTCCAAAAGCAAGCAAGCAAACAAAATGAAATTGCCCAACCTAGCAAGCTTTTGGAATGCAAGTTCATTTTCTACCTTAAATAGCCAACTTCTTCCAGCTTCCAACTTCAAGTTAAAGCAGATGGAAGAAGCAGCCAGACAGATTCTTACTGGTAAGATCTGGTTACAGGATTGAGATGGGATGTAACAATGGATTTCTGAATTACTGATGTGAATGATGGAGAAGTTACCATAGTGACAATGAAAGGGAAAAGCAGCTAAAGGAAGAAATTAAGACCCAAACTGGAGGAACTTGCAGGAAACTGCAAAAGTGGGGATTTGCACTAATATACGAGAGTTATTTATAATATCTTAAATCTAAAATGACTGTAATTTATGTGGGCTACTTCTATAAAGAGCACATAGACTTGCTCTTTACCTTGGCAAGTCTCTACACTGCTGAAGAAAATTATTCTGTGTTTCTCTGAAATTATTTCTTAGACAATTTCAATTTACAACATACAGAAGTATGTAGGAGTGGGAAAAAGAATACAAGATTAAGCCTTGGAATCTTTTTTTCTATCAACAATCCCATGTTAAAAATCTAAGAACAATGAGAATCTAAGGCTCTCTTCCCAGTACAAATTAAACCACCAGGTCATATTGTGAAGTGATACTGGAGAGATCTGTTTTACTTTAATATGGATAAAGGTTTGCTAACAGCACTGTAGCTCCTCAGAGAGCTACGATGACATAGAGGAATTGGATGTACACAATTAGAATAACATGCTCTGTATGACTCCTAATACTTTCTTCTCCCTCCTCTTCACTTTTAAATGTCTCTCAGATGAAAAGAGCAAAAAGCTAATTTGCTAGGCTTTTACATTTCTCACGATGACTGTGAACTAAGGATAAGCCATTTTAAACAGTTGTTTCTTTTTGTTTTACAACAGTGAAAAGAATGAAGTTAAGATGTGCCAGGAATCATCACCACACGACTGTACAGAGACAGAGCATGCTGTAGATCATCATTCTTCTCTACGTTAGGGCTACCAAGCAGTCAGTCATGCATGAATGCAGAGATCAAGAGAGGCACAGGAATTTGTGTGCGCTGTGAATACTGGATGCTATAGAAGATCTTAATGGTTTTGCTGCACACTTTACACAGTCTCTGTAACAACAGCAGGTCACATCCTCATAGCTGAATCAGTTCAGCTTTTCCAAGGTCAGTGAGCATATATTGGCTTGTACTATGAAAATCGCTTTGCTATTTCTAAGATGTCTTGCTAAGTTTATGAAAGGCTTTTAGTTTTTACTCTGTACACTACCACTGCTATAGAAGCAAGGGAAGATGAGTTAGAAAACTAGCAAACCGCCTACTTTTAAAGAGGGCAACAACTTCAAGCAGTAGCCATTAGCATTAACTAAATTATGATTAGAACTACAGTGCTTTAACTGATTAAATAATTTATAATTAAAAACCTACCCAGATATCAATGATGGCAACAACCCAGACTGCACCCCTCCTTCCCTCCAGCTTCCCCAAACTAAGATAACATGCAGATAAGCATTTATAATCAACGGTCTGGATTAATTAATCGTAATGATCAGTAACAGCTCAATCAGAATTAATTGTACTGTAACAAACAGAAGTGAATTACCTCGTCTTCGCCCATAACTCCTCGCTGCATGCAAACAAAGGACAAATTGTAAAATGTCAAGTAACTACATTGTGCCCACATATGAAAATATCTGAGATACAAAGAACTATGTGGGTAAGAGGTAAGTAAAAGTCTGCATCAGTACTTCTTACTGGTAACTGTAGAAGAAGAGAATGCATGAAACTGAAGTCTCACTTAAATATCATACTCTTTTTACTACTAAACTGATGTTAGCAACAGCTTTAAAGAACATACTTTGAAATATTTCAACACTTCTTTTTTACTTGATGTTAACTTCATGCTAATTATGGATGCATAAACTGTGGTAACTTAAATTCATTCTTGCAAACGTGGTTCATATCTTACGCAAGTGTCTAACTTCAGACACAGGGAACTCGAATTGTAAAAAGGAAAATAATACTTTAAAAAGCATGTAGCAAGCATAAAATTAATCACAGCAACATCCTGGTCCGTGGAACAGTTTGTACAGTCCTCTGCAGTGACAATACAAATGCTATAAGCTGTGACCTTCTTTTTTCATGAAAAGACCTAGCGGCAAATTAACCGCAAGGTTTTGTTTGAAACAAAAGACTCCTTGTGGTGGCAAACAAAATCAGGGCACAAGTCACAAGAAATAGCATTGTATCGAAAACACTGCACAAAGGCAAAGCAATGATTTCTGACAGACTGCATGGAAATCCAAGATTTTCCTAACTTCTGAGTTTTGCAAGATTCTTCAAGAGATCTTGCTTATAGCCCCAGTTCAGAAGACCTCACCGCTTGCAGCGCTGCCTGAAGGCTAGGAAACTAAAAATAGGCAGATTGCTAATACAAAAACTATTAAGCTGTGTGCAATTTCTTAGTTACGTTTACAAAGAGTTCTATTTCTGCTCCACAGACTCTGTATCTGAGGAAGATGACTTTAATACTTACACCATTGAAGTTAACTATCCAAATAGAAAATATTATAATAAATCTTAACGTTATAGCAACATTTATGGACAAAGATTGCCTTGTCTCAGCATTATTGTTTTCATTTTACTAGGACTCCATACACACATCTGTCCTAAACAGTAATGTGGTTCTGGGACACTGAAATATACACAACTTTATACACCTAGCGGCACATAAATGTCTTTCACCATTCCATTCTTATATTATTAAACCTTCGCATCCTGGTGCCTCTCATTTGTGTGGGATTTCTCAAAGGTTTTAGTAAACATTGTTTTAGAAGTTGTTGTCTTGATCTCTTCCTACCAAGAATTCAGTGGGTTGCTTATGGAATTCTGAAAAACCATCTCCTTGTTTTTTCTCCTTTAGAACTGTTTAATTTTTGACACGACAGTCATCATACTCCTATCCAACCTGCACTGAACTCCCTTTCACATTTGTTTTCTTTCATCTGAAAGAATTACTACTGATGAGGACAGCCCTGCCCTTAAAGTTTTTCAGATTCTCTGACTTTCTGCTAGGGCAAAACAGAAAGCCTCAGTTTTCAAAAAGAGAGCTGGGTATCTAACCAAGTGGAAACACCTACATTCAAGCCTATTAAAACAGAATCCACGCACCAGAACGCATTCCTCTGTGCTGTTAGTTCTCTTGTTAGTTGCTGCTGCACAAGGAGACTAATGCTCAACTTGTTTTCCTGTGAAGCCAAGCACTTGCAAGCCATGCAGTTCTGTGTCAGTGCTGCAGCGTGTACAAATCTCCTCTGACTCTTGGCCAAAGTGACTCCCACACAGCATTAGCAGTAGCATCACTAAGCCCTCGTCTAACACCCTGTCCACCTTGTTGTTCTCTTCCCCAAATAAAACTACAGCAACCAGGGAATCTTCAAGTGCAGCACCTCCATAGCAATGACTTCAGTGCCATCTTCTCTTTCAAAGAATAATATATGAATATATATTAACATGGATCCTTTGGCATAAGCCCCAGTACCATTTACCCTCTTCTGCTCCTTTCTGCTCACCAAACCAGCTCAGCTTTTTCCTTGCATTTTCATAGTTAAGACAAGCTGATATACATAAAACCATTTTGTTAAACACCTGAACATTTGTGCGTTTAAAAATAAACAACAGCAAGTGTAAAGAGAAATACAAATGAGTTATTAAAATGTGAAAAATCTCCAATGCAATTCAACTTAAAAGGGTGGTTGCTGCCTTATTTTATATGTATAGAAATGGACATTACAATGATATACTGAACTTAATTCTTTGTTTCAGCAAAACAATGAAATCACAAAACATGGGAAAATAAAACTGTACTTGATGTTGCCACTTTCTTTCCTTGTGTGGCAAATCCCATTCCTGAAGACGTATTCATTTAGATTGCAAACTGGTTTGGCCAGTGATTTTTCTGCCACTTTGCTTCTAGACAGCTGTGATCATTAACATCAAAATGTCTGCTTTTGCAAAACTTGCTGTTTTTTCCTACTTTTATCCGGACTTTAAGAGCACAGTGATTATACTACAGGTGAGTTGCTTTGATAACTGTAACTACAAAGTCTTACTGCTATTGAGAATAAGATATCAAAGCAGTATCTTCATCAAACTCTGGTATTACACATTACACAAACATATATATATATATATGTACACATTTCCTTTCCAAGACCAGATACTCTTTGTGAATGCAGTTCTACTGAATCAAACTTTTAGTACATTGTAAGCAATACAGTTAAGTAATTGCAGGGAAGCTATCTGGGAAAGGCCAGACACTGGAGGTAAGTAATTGATTTACAACAACAATAAAAAAAAAAGAGAAAATATCAAACTTCTTCCTTCCTTTCTGAACCTGTTCAATGAATAAGTCATACAGAAATGTATCATTTGGTATGCTTTAGTCTGTAATGCTGGGTATCTTAACAGGCCAAAAACTGACAGGTTCTGAATGATGGAGAAAGAACAAGAGGTGCACCTTTATTCTAGAAAACACAAATTAGGCAACATGTACAGAAGTACAACGATGCCAAATAAAATTGAAGGCAAAAAATGCTGAAGCCTTCCAACTCTGAGTGCTGTACATCCAATGAAGACCTTCCCTTACAATCAAAACCTTCCATTTTTATATAACCTGAAGCTGCATACTAATATGGCTTAAACCAGTAAAACAAAAAAATTATTCTTGCCCCTTTCTGCTACTTAAACCAGCTCAGAGGCAGAAATATGAGAAACAGAGGTAAACACATTTTGTGCATATTCACCTAACATCAAGACAAAAGCAACATAAGGAGTTCATGTGAGGAATGCTATCATATAGCAAATGTGTAATTTCTGTTTTATTCAGACATACATACCAGAGATCAAATATGTACATACATAAATAATGCAACTGCATGACTGAGCTGAATTCAAAATATGAAGTTGTATAATAGGAAAAACTAACAGGCAAGCTTCTTCCTATTTAACTATGAAATTTATTATAGAAGGTAAGATAAAAGACTGTTTGTCAGTAACAACAAAATGATGACAGTGAAGCAATGAAGCCTTTTTCATTAATACTTACTTGTCATTTAAAGAAATCCATAAACAATTATGGCAAAAATTTCCCACGAGTCTAGACTAAAGGAGGTAGGTGTTTAATTCTCATTGTATTCTATTGGATTTTAGTGCCTAAATTATATTAAGATTTTGTTCAAAATTATAGCCTTATAGATTTTAAGGCTGAAAGAGATTGTTATGACCATTCAGGTTTGGCACGAATAACAGACTACAGAAACTCGCTTAGCAATTCCTATAAAGGGAGTTCTGTAACTTCTGTTTGAAAGTCTAATGCTCTCTTGCTAAACTAATCAAATGGTGCATTATGTTTCAACAGCCATTAAAAAAAATTTAGTGCATTAAAACTGTAAAAGGGAGGAACCCTATAATGGAAAAAACCACCCTGCACCCCTGTAATTGCACTCTTGCTACAAAAAGCTTCTAAGTGGACAATTAAGGCTGAACTCAAGTAAACCCATTCCAAAGTACCTCTTTTTTTTTTACTTTTGAGAGATAAAAGTCATTAAAAATGCATTGCTTTTTTTCTACCTTGAGCTGAAGCAGATATATAGTTTAATTTATTAAAACACATTAATCATCTTTCCTTTGGTTAATATCATTAATTTAAATACAGAAAACTGTAAATATTAATATTAGGTACTGTTCAGTAAGTACACTTTAAATGAGCTGGAAAACATCTATAATTTAAGAGTTAAAAATAGCTCAAATTAAGTTTTATTTAAAAGTGCTTAGCTTTAAAAGGGTTGAGGAGTTCCAGCATGGCTCATGTCAGAACTTTATTTGGATCCAGAGATACCAGACCACTCAAATCAAAACCAAATCCAGTGAGGGTCAAGATCTAGTGTTAATTTTTAATATACACACAGATGGGTCCAGGGTCCTTAGAAATGTTAGTTCTTTACTTTAACAAAGGTCTAGTATTCCTGTTCCTCCTTGTAGTGACTACGATTGATACTTAAGATACAAATGTGTGTCTCTGGATTACCAGCTCTCCTCTTCCTTACTCTTCCCTCCAAGGCACCAATCACAGCGATACTGGAAATGCTGTCAGCTCGAATCCACTTAAGCAGAGAAGGAAGCTGAAGTCTACAACTTTATCAGCCAATGTTTATGCTGCAATTTTGATTCCTGCTAAGAAAGGTTGCGCAGAATCTGAGCAGAATCTGCTCTCAGTGCTCCTGCTCTATGTCTGTAAGGAGCTGCAGTTCAAACACTCCTACTTGAGGTGCCCCTGAACTGTATATATGATTGCACTGGACTGCACTGATGGTATATCAGACAATCCAGGTACACAGCAGAAAGCTCAAGTGTCTAAACCAAGACTCTAAATTAAATTCTAAAGGGCACACCTAAAAATCAGGTGCTGCAGCACCTGTATTTTAGATACTAAAAAATTTTGTCTCTCTTATTGAAGATTGGAAATAATATTACAGCTTTTTAAAGAGGACAGGGATTACATTAAGTGCTAGCTTCCAACTACAGTAGAAATTCCATCAGCTTCAGCAACAAATATAGTATCCTTCACTGTATATTCTAGCTCTGTGGTAAGGTGTTTGGGATAGACTACCACCACTGAGAAGCATCTTTTCAATGTCCATCCTAACAGCAAAAAAGTGCTTTACCTAGATATTCCATAATGTAACAATGCTTCCCACATGCTCTATTAGCACACAGAACTATAAAAAGAGAGACTTCCCATTCTAAGTATTACAGAACATAAAATTATATGAATTTCTTACATTGATTGAATTGAAATATATCACAGTATCTCATAAGAGTAATTAGTTTTTAAAAGCCTTCCATCTAACACTTCATTATAATTCAGCAGATTGTGACCACTGCACAAACCAGCTTGCAGAATAGGCCTTGCAGTTAAGCACAGAATAACTGTCTTAAATGTTGTAACATCAAACACATCAATATTCAAGGTACAGGAACCAAGATTATGGCCTGTTAGGACTAAACACTAATTTCATGTCAGCAGGTAAGTAGCTATTTTTGCTTCTCAAGATACTCCATTATCTTAGAGAACTACTCAATCAATATCAAATAGCCAATCCTTCAAATGTCCGCTGTGCAATACTTTCCTTTACTGGAACCTGCTGTTTCCTTAAAATTTTAAGCTCAGTGTTACACAAGTGACACATTTTATATCCAAGTGCACAAGTGTAAAGGAGTGCAGAACGGTAAGGCAATAAAAATGCAGAGCTCCTCAGAACCACAAACCTGAAGTAACTATTCTAATTCTGGTTTGTATTTTTTAGGTCTTTGCTGGTAATAACATTTAGAACTATCAAGTCAATAAGAAAAGTGTACTTGCTTCACGTACAACAGCTTCTAATCTAGAGAAGCTGCGCATTATAGCTGCAATTTTTCTCAATGCAGAAAACATTTGTGTGCAACTCCTCTGATTTATTATTGACTTAGATGGATTACCAAGCTCTGCTTCCTTCTTTAGCCTTGAACAAAGGCTAAAGTTCATGCCTTCACTGAGTAGCAGATGTTCATGAAGTTTGACCTACTGGGAGAGGAACGTGAACATGAACTCGACGTTCAGCATATTTTGCAGTTAGAAACATATTTGACAAAGACACTTCCAAAAACACCACCAAAAAAGAAATGTGGTTTTTGTTTTTTTTTTTCACATAAGTGTAAAATAAAGTCTATAGTTCACCTTTTCTTTATACAAGACAAAACCCCATGTCTTTGTCTTTTTTCCTGGCTGTTTTACTTTGCTAATTCCTGTTTCTGTAGAATAGATGTCAACATCTTTGGAGAACATACTGCAGGTTTGCTTGAGAACAACAACAAAAAAGACCAGTGCATTGTTATTAGCATTTGAGATTTCACATAAGCTAGACTCAATGAAGGGCTGCTGCAAGATTAGCTCTTGCCATTCAGCTCTGAAAAATGGCAACGGTCCCATCAGTGTTGAAGACTGGAGGCAAGTAATTCAATAACAGAATATAATAGTATAATTTTATACCAACATGTCAGATTTAAGCTAAGCTAGAGATAATTAGAAACTGTTAGAAGATTAGCACTTACCATTTAACATCAGAAGATTGTCGGTCCCTGGATGTGGATAACTCAAGCGACCTTAAAAGGAAAACAAAAGAACCCAAAGAACAAAACAAAACAAATACAGAGGGTTTAGCTATTATCCTAGAAAAAGTAATGAAAATCCACTGCTTAGAATTAAAATATAAACTATATTTCCAGTTTTCCTGAGGGAAATAAAGAGCTAATATTTAACTCCAAGCACATTAACCAACAATACCCTTGACCCAAGTTAAAGCTGACAAGAACAGACTTCTTAACCTTAATTCTCTGGTCATAAGATCTGCAATGTGCTTTGGGATCAGCTCCAATAGGATAAAGCCACTTTTTGTTTCATGACACCCCGAAATAGTGCTGACTACTTTGGTCTTCTCTTTCAGTGACTGTGAATAACTGTACTATAGCAGTGCCACTCTGTTAAGCACTGTGCACAGTTCAGTGCTTCTCTGCTGAATCCATTTAAGAAAAAATCATGTTAATATAGGAATTAAGGCATTAAAATTTTATCAACCAGTTTATGACTCTATCTTGGTGTCTTACATATAAGCACCATATGTAATACTCCTCAGTATGTCTGGCAAAACTAGAGGACTGGTTTATCTACAGAACTAGCAAAATTCAGTCTTTTGTACCGAATAAAAATTACTTGAAAACCTCATATCCCCACATTAAATTTTAAGTACTGTATTTTACCACCCTGGTGAAAGTTAGACTTTAATACTTAAATGAATGGTTTAAAATGCACAACTGAAGTGTCCATTCACTACAAATTGCTTTTTACTAAAGGAGACAGTCTCTGTTTACAGGAAGCTGCAAATATACCAGTAGTGCACACTGACCTAGAGAGACATTTACAATAGCTTCTGTGTTTGGAAGAAGTGTGCTTTAATGTGCAAAAAACCACATTTTCATCCATCTTGCTGTTCAAACATACTTGCTTGCTTATAATCTATAAGCATACATTTAAAAATACTGTAACTTAAACATTTTAATCTTTTGAAGGAAGCAAGAATGTTTATGAGGGAATAAAGAAGAATCCACTCTGGGTGTTTAGAACTCTCACAGGTTTAAAGGGCAATAGATATACAGATGGTTTGCAAGATGTAAGTGTTAGTAAGACACTGTCATACCCTGTAAGGCTCACTCTCTAAAAAGAAATGTGGGAAATAAAAGGGGGAAAAAAAAAAGAAAAAAGAAAACTAAATCAGCAGCCCTGTATGACTGGCCTAACCATTCCTATCACACTGTAGGTATTTTTTTCCTCTCTGCTGCTGGTAAACCCGTGGAATTAGAAGCACGACTGGAAATAGTAGTTCTGCATCCCAAGGGCACCTTTGGGGTTAAATAAAACTCCCTCTTTTTGCTGAAAACCTGCAAGTAATAGGGTTTAAGTTTTGCTCTTCACCATTAAGAAAGCAACATGATAATTTTCTACCCAAAAATGTAGAAAAAACCCCTATACATTATGACCTCTTGTACTCAAAACTTCAGAACAGCAAGATTAAGATCATTTAGGATATTTTATCCAGCCTTATTATTTAGAAGCATTGTGGCAGAGTTGTTTTTTTTTTTTACAGCCATGCACTATTTATCTTCCCACAGATACCATTATTATAAGAATGGATGGTATCAGAACACCTGCAGATTAAGTAGAAACTATTTCCTCTTCTGGAATTGGAAAGTGTGAACAAAGTGGTGAAAGGCAAAGGCAGCCTCCTGTGAAAGGGCAGATGAATGCTACCCTAATGGACTCTGCTGTCTTCAACAGAATTTTTTCAGCAAGCTTAAGCAAGGAGGCAAGAAGCTCAGCAGCCTCTGTCGTCATGTTCCTTATCTACAAGATGTCCACTTTTACCATACAAGCCATTTTTTCTCTTATCCTGAACATTTACAGATATACCTAACATTTCTTGGAACTAAAAATACTCTGCCCTTCTAGCAATGGCTAAATGTAACAGGGAAAGAATCAGGAACAGAGCACCCTTAAACTGACAAATTACTTGGACAATGACTAATATTTAAATAATAGACATAGGGCATCCCTGAGAAATGAGAAGTCACCACTTCACTGAAGTGTCTGTGGCATTTAGCTTAACAGCACCCTGAATTGGTAACACATTGCTATCTGGCACAAAAAAATGCCAAATACTACATTATTGTATCATAAAGCATCGTGTTACAGGAATTTTCTCTGAGTAAATCTGAACTTGTAACTTCATCGTATTACCACTAATTAGAAAATTCTCATGTGTTATGGCCAAATTCAAATTAGTACTGCTAAGGAGAAGCAGGCACATCTGACGTTTCTTATGCAACTAGAGTTCCATTAAATTTAGTCCCCTCTTCTATATCTAAATGTGATTAGCAGTAAGAAAATGACAGAGAAAAATTGCAAGTTTGCAAATAAGTTCTTGAGGTCCAGTTTACCCACTAAACTGGGTTAGAAGTCTTGCTAAACCAAACCAGGAGGAAGGAGTAACAAACTTAGCTTTTGTTACATTCCTGTAATCTCACCTTACTAATATAGGCAATGGAAGTTCCAAGTTTTTGGGAAAGCTTCTGAACATACAGATGTAGCTGTGCTTACTCACTTCTCATATCAAGGCAAATTCAGAACTACTTTTGGAAATGCATACTTTCTATTTCTATTTAAAGTAAACTGTTGGAGGCATCCCCATATATTAAAACATTTGCAACAGATTTAAGAATAATGACTGCTTTAAACACTGCTGACTCACAGTTTCACAGCTTTGCTATTTTATGTTTACTCCCCCTCCTTTTTAAAAAAAGTCTGTAACAGTTAAATGAAGACTGAGAATCACAAATTCCTTTCCCATCTTTTTTATTTATTTATTTTTATTTTTCCAAGGGATCTCCTGACTGGGAAGAGAAAAAGCTTCCAAGTTAATCTTTTGTCAAACTACTTTAACAGACCAACAAATGGCTGAGGATTACAGCAGCTTGAGAAAGCTCAGATTTTGAAATCAGTATATTTAGGAATACAGCACAATACCACATCTGGACAACACCTCCTTACAGAAAGCCTGGATTCTACACTTTCAATGTTTGTGTAGGAATTATGTTAAGTCATAATGAGGCTAAATGTGTTGTCTCTGATAGTCAATCTATTTAGCAAATCAATCTGTCAATCTTAAATATATTATTTTATCATTAAAAGTTTCTATTATAGGAATAGGAAACAATCTGTGTGTACAATTTTAAAACCTCTTATATGACTAAGAGGGAAGTTTTTACTTCCATACATTTTTGATCAATCTTGCAAAGTGTTTTCTGAGTGGAATTTGTATTACTCTAAGAAGTAATTGTGCAACTTTAAAACTTAGAGCTTCATAACACAAAATACAAATTTCATTGAAAACAAAAGTCACCATATGCAGAGAAAATACTCTCAGTGCTGTTGCTGAGTCACAAATGCTTTTTGCTTCGCTGAACGTGCATCAGGAAGTGGCTTTTGAAAGAAAGATGTCTTACACCTACAAAGCTCGACTAAATCAATTTAAAGCAAAAATAAAACCAACAAAGAGCCAGCTAGACTTCTAAAGTGCATCAAATTATTTTCCCCACAGATAAGCCAAATAACTCTGTTTGCATAACTTTTCCACAAAATTGAGTTTGCCACTCACAAAGAAACAGAAGAAAATTTAAAAATAAAATTAACGTTCTGTCTTTTCACTCCTGCTAATGTATCTGTGGCTAATTAAGATTCACTACTATCTTACAACTAGCTTCCAGAGCTCTAAGAGAATTAGTCAGGAAACACAAATGAATTGCAAATTGAGTAGAGCATCAATACTCTTGCCTTACAACAAAGTCCTTAAATTCTATGAAAAATACCAATCATTAAAGATGTTTAAAATACTAAATACCATTAAACCACCTGCTCCTCAGTTTTCATACATATTCCATGCAAAATAAAACATTTTTTTCCAGGTTCTTTCCACATCCTGTTTTAGCCCAAAGGTATTTGCCTTCCTGTTTATGAAATGTCTGTTTTGCTATTTTGATATCAAGAAGCATTGGTATTTGGGGAAGGAATGGGGGGAAAAAACTCCAGGTATACAAGAGGGATGTCTGGAAGGGTCATACTACCAATACTCATGTGTTTCAGGATTGCATTGTAATTTTTCTCTCAAAAACAGTTTTAAGAGTTGCTAGAAGAATAGAAAGTGTATTTCGGACAACAATGCGAAAAATAGCTGGTTTATTTTTATAAGTTCAGTTTATATTCCATTGATTGAAAGGGGTAATCTTAAACATTATTTGACGTCTTATAACAAAAAAACATTTCAAGAAAACCACATGGGAAAGATCAGTTTTAATTTGATCAACATTTCTGTTGCAATGACTGCTGAAGTCAAGCAATTAACTGCTCATCAAGTGTCTTACTGACACTTGATATTGACATTAAAAAGTGTCTTATTGAAATCTAAAAAGTATGTCTTTCAATCATACCTGTAAACTTTGTCTAAGTGAAGCTGAAAGTATGCATGTATCAACAATTTTTGGAAGGCCTAAACTTAGCTTTCAGTGAATCATATCTGAAATCGAGGTTTTTTCAAGTTCACAAAAGCAAAAGTGGTTAAATTTGACCTCCTTCTAAAATGACTCTTGAAATGCCGAACTTAAAAGCTGCGAGCTAGTACACACAGTGTCTGTTCTGAGTGGTGCAGAATCTGAGACAAAATGCTTAGTCATACTCCAGATATTGTAAGCAGATAAATCCAAAACACGTGCTTAAAATTCCAGGGACTTTCATTTCACTGCTGTGGTCAGATATAAAAGACAGATTGTTTTAGCATGCTTAGATTAACTTAACAAGTTGTCATAAAAGTACTCTCTAGTTACAAAATATTCCTTAGTTACCAGTAAGTATGTTATTTATTAATAACAACAAATAGCAGTAATATTCTTAATCCTGTGTATTCTGCAAGCACGATGGGTTCTTAAGTAAATGTCAGATTTTCTGTGGTGAAAAGAAAAGCCACAGAGCCTGAAATAACAAACTCCATGTTTCAAGACTTGCAGGGAAAAAAAAAAAAAAAAGTTACAGTTGCTAGGAAATTACAGAAATGCCAACTAATGGTGACTAAACAGAAGAGGAGTAGAAAGGAACGAAAAGGTCATTCTAGGATGTGAGCTCTTCTATCCGCTTTCAGTCAGTAAGGAACATTTCTACTGCCTTACTGTTAATAATGTAGCTGTTTCAGCTAAAATAACAACTTGCAAAGAAGGGGAAAAAAAAATCTTAACCAGTCAATTTAAATAACAGCACACAATCACTCTATTTAAATTCAGCTGGGGTGTGCATTGTTCTCTGGCACTCGAACAAAAAAATGGATTTCCTCTGAATACATGAGTATGTATGGCTTCCATCTGGCTTAGTTCAAACATGAAACTTAGATAAATTTTCACTGCAAGAGTTTGATGGTGAAACTGGTAAAAAAAAAAAAAATTCCAGACTGAAACCTTACACTCACATCCCTGGAAAGAAGAGAGTAACTATCAAAACTGCACTTCAAAAGTGTCTGTACATGATCTCAGTTCACTTTAAAAGTCTTAAAGCCTTATCTGGTCTTTTCCTCTACTGGAGAATTATTATTGAAAATGCACTGTTTGCATGTCTTGTATCATAATAAAACATCAAGAATAAAAATGGGACTTGGCTGTGCTTGCAGAAAACTTTTCTGTATCATAAAGCCAAAAGGCAAACACCACGATGGCAGGGGGACAGGGCAACCACTTCCATTTGTTATGGCTTAGAAAAAAGTGAAGAAACTGACTGGTTTAAGGGATGAAAGAGATGCCACTGACAGTGTATCACCACACACAATCTGCCTTCTCTAACGTTATGCCTCACAGTAGATTTACCTGATGGTAGATTTGGTTTCAAATAACCAAAAAATATTAGTCACCATCTGAGTGTGGCAAATTAAAGCAACAGTGCTTTGAAACAGGGATGGTCTAACACATTACCTTGTCTTTGATGACATATGCATACTCTTAGACCAAAGCAGTCACTAGTGGGATAACTGTTCACAGGTTTCAATCCCTTTGTGTTATTTAGTAATGCTTTATAATAGGCAGAATAGACAGAAACTGAAGTAATAATGAACTCAAATGATACAATTGTCAAAACTGTAATCAATTCTCTGTAGGCAGTAAACCCCAAGAAACCAGATGCAAGAACATTTAATTTCAGCTTCCACTCTAAAGAGGAAGAAAATTAACTGGCTGACTAAATGCTAACTTCTTACTGATGCTTTGTAGAGATTTTCAGCTTGAAAAAAAAAAAAACAACCCGAACTTCTAACTTTACATTTTAAATTCTACAATACTGCTGCACATCATCTATATACTAGAAGTCTTCTAACTGATTGCAGATCTTAAGGGAACCATGAGCAGACTTCTAGCAAAGCGTGTTTCAAATTAGAAGAACATGGGTTCTTATGTGCTAATATATATTAAGTTTAGAAGAAATGGAGAATGGATGGAAGCAAATAACAGTATAAAAAGAATTTTTTTCCCCCCAATCGCTTCAACACCAAGATTAACTTCCTGAAACCAAAAGTCTGAAATCTCGCATAATTTTAAAGTTAGTTTGTGTTAGTTTAATTATAACACCACAAATCAAGTAATATCTGACCAGGCCAAATTAAATGGCTTGGGCTCACCACCCCAAAGTTCAACAGTAACCACCACATAAATAGGCAAAAACTGAATTCAAGAGTCAATTAATGTACAGTGAACAGAGGACTTAAAATTAAAGCCCCAAAATATTAACTACATGCTTATTGCTGTAGTGAAACGATTTGAACAGAAGATTTGATAAGAAGAACCAGCATTCTAAAGCCATGTGTATTTCTGGACTTCTTCTGACAAACTGAAATTAGATGCATTATTATCTTAGAAGCTTTGAAAAAAAAATCTGGAAGTACAAACCCTGAATTTATCAGTGTACTTATTTTTCAGCTTCCACTGCAAAGACAAGGAAAACTAACAGGATAACACTGCTAGTGGCTTGATTCCTCACCCACTCTCTTTTGGTTACCTCTAACACAACAATGTGTCTGCACAAACTGAGGCCTAATTTCCTACAGCAGATAAGGAAATGTCAAATATAACTATTAATTTCTTGGGAGAAAGGATAGAGGGGAGAGGGGGAAAAAGCTATGAAGAAACTAAATCTACAGTTTTAAAACACTGTAAACCAAGGTGTTCAATAAAATACAGCTCGAGATTGACCTTTCATGTCAGTTGAGAAAATAATTCATCTGCTATTTTAATTGAACTAAAATCTAAATTAGCAATCAGAATTAATCAGTATTAACATGCAGAATGGATGACCCTTTTTTCTTAATTTAGCATAACAACATACCTTTAAGTGGATCATGTTCTGCTCTCATAATGTCAATAAGGGAGTTTTCCAAAGAGTGCATATTCAGACTGTCATACATTCGATTTCGATCCTAAAAGAGAACAAAATCCTTAGTGTTGGAATACAAATTCTGTACTTAAACTTACAGGAAACTCGACAGAAAGACAAAGGTGCCTTGTAAAGGCTGCATTGTCAGACACTCTGCAGATGGACAACGATACAAAAGCTTAAGAAACCCAAATATATTACCAATAAGTTTAATAGCATCCAAATATAAAACTAGAGATGCACCATGAAGAACTTCTGTGTAAGTGCTTCGATAGCCTGTGGTTGCCAGCCTCCTTCAGAAGAACTGCCTGAATCACTTCTAGTGATCCACAGCAGAGTTAAGCATTAAGCTGTTTAATGAAGGAGACTAATGCCTGTAAGAGCTCCATTTCATTTCATGTAAAAGTTAAATAGTGAGTAAGGTGTGGAACCACAGGACAAGAAGGACAATCATCTCATATGAAAGAAAGCATTTTCTTGGTGCTTGGCTAAGGACCTTGCATAGGCCCTCCGGCCTATGCTGAAACTGCACTTCTGGCTTCTGGGTGATTAACCTGAGACCCTTTGCATACAAATCCTTGTCATAAATGGTCAGCACTAAACGGTTGAAAGTTGGAAAATTAAAGCTATGAAATTAAAACGATGAAAAGAAACTATTACAAAGATTACTAATAGAGCATCAGCCTTAGAGGGAACGTGCAGATCCTTGTCACAAATGGTCAGCATTAAATGGTTAAAGGTTGGAAAATTAAAGCTATGAAATTAAAACAATGAAAAAAAACTATTACAAATATTGCTAATAGAGCATCAGCCTTATAGGGGACAATATTTTGGCACACAAAGGTTAAGAAGAGTTACCATAATGTCTTACAAGTATCTTCACTAAAAGTAATAAAAGTTGTAATACAAGTCACAAAGGTTTTCACTGATTTTATGCTCAAAGAAGGTATTTTTCTCCCATGTTTTCTAATATGCTCAAGTTACAAAGAGAAAAAAAGATTGCTTCTAATTTCTTTGGCCTTTCTGGGATAACTTCAGAGGCTAAAAAATAGTTTGGGTAAAACCTTGATCTCTTCATTTGCGAGGCTCATGGCTGGGCTGTACAGTGCACGCTTAAAGGAATCCTGTAATTATGCTTTAATTTTGTTGTTGTCTTCTCTCTGACTGCACTGTAGTAATTCAGCAGAGTGCATCCACTCAAGGGTACTGAAGGAGCCAGAAGTGCTCAGCAAGCCACTTTCCATCACGTACCAGCAGTCCTGCCTAACTGGGGAGGCACCAGTCGACAGGAGATTGGTAAACTTAATGCTTGTCTACAGGAAGGACCAGAAGGAGGATCCAGGGAACTACAATCTTGTTGGTCTAACACTGGTGCTGGGGAAAGTAAAAGTGTAGATCATCTTGAGTGACATCACACACAAACAGGACAACCAGGAAATCTTTCTCAGCCAGCACAGGTTTATGAAAGGAAACTCCTCACTAACCTGATCTTGTAAGACAAGGTGACCTTCTTAATGGATGAGGGAAAGGCTGTGGATGTTGCCTACCTAGACTTTTCTTAAAGCTTTGGACGATCCTTCCTGTACTATTCCCCTAGAGAAACATGGCCTGGAGTGGCACACATTTTATTGAGTAAAAAACTGGGCCCAAAGAGTAGTAGTGAATGGAGTTAAATCCACTTGGTGACCCATCACTAGTGGTGTTCCCCAGGGCTCAGTATTGCAGCTAGTTCTATTTAGCATCTTTATGTTAATGCACAAGGGCATCAAGGGCTTATGCTGAATGGGCAAAGAGATCAAGGGCACCCTTGGTTAGTTTACAGATGACACCAAACTGAGAGGCAACATTGATCTGCTGGTGGGTAGGAAAGCTCTACAAAGGGATCGCAACAGATTGGATCAATGGGTTGAGGCCAACAGTATGAGGTTCAATAAAGCCAAGTACTGCATCTTGCACAACCCCATGCAATGCTACAGGCTTGGGAAATGTGGCTGAAAAAAGTGTCTGATGGAAAGGGACCTGGGAGCATTGTTCAACCGCCAGCTGAACATGAGCCAGCAGTAGGTCCAGGTGGCTAAAAAGGTCAAGAGCATCCTGACCTGTATAAGAAACAGTGTGGTCAGCAGAACTACGGAACTGATTTTCCTCCTGTACTTGGTACATGTGAAGTCACATCTTGAATATTGTGTTTGACTTTGAGCCCCTCAGTACACAAAGGATACTGAAGTGTTGGAGTGTGACCAAATAGCCTGACAGCTGCTGAGGGATCTCAAGCACAAATCTTATAAGGACCAACTGATGGAACTGGGTTTAGTCTGGAGAAGAGGAAGGTGAGGGAACACCTTATCACTTTCTTCAAGCACCTGAAAGGAGGTTGGAGTGATAACTTCTATACCAAGAGGAAATGACCTTAAGGGCCACAGGAAGTTTAGATGAGTATTAGGGAAAACTTAATTGAAAGAGTTGTCAAGCACTGCACCAGGCTGCCTAGGAAAGTGCTATGTCTCCATCCCTAGAGATATTTTAAAGTCATATTAATGTGGTGCTGATGGATAGAGTTTAGTGGTGACTTAGCAGTGCTATGTTAATGGCTGGGCTTGATCTGAAAGGTCTTTTCCAATCAAAAGACTTCTATGATTCTATGAGATACACCACACACGTCCCACGATCATTAAATTTCAATAAAGGTGTAGCCACCCACTTAGCACACAGATAAGGGGGACAGTATCTGACCCACAATGACTTTCTGTGACAGTTCAACAGAACACAGAATGATTTCAAACTATGCCACTCAACAAGCAGGCATTCTTTTGAGTTTTGGGAAGTGAAAAAGCAAGTTCAGAAACAGAGGTTTTCTACAAGTCAGGGTCTGTGACTTATGAACAGTTCTGCAAAATAAAGCATGATGAAATTAAAATTTTATTTTAGTCTTTCTTAGAAAGTTTAGCCAACTTGATACATCAGAATAAAGAGGGAGCATTTTTTCACTTCTCTCCCATCAAACAACCACATAGAGCAGCAGCTTCATGTTGGGTAAGCAAGCTGCTATGCTCATTTGGTTGGAAAATTTATTTTCTTAGATAATTTAAATGGCAAATTAAAATATCTTTCTCTCGTCTTTTCCATGTCCCAGACCAAATGCGACTGACACTTCGCGTGGTGATGTCCAACTGGGTTTGAGTGCCAACAAGTCACCAGTATTATTTTAGCTTACAGCAGCCTTATTTTAGGACTGGCTGGCTTTCTTCAGTTCTCTCACTGTCCTGGGAATCAACAGAACGAAACTGAGGTGACTAATCTGCTTCCATGCCCTTGCAGGTGTATTTCTCAACAGCACAATGAAAAGAACCTGCTTACAACAGCAAATTTGCTTTCTATAGAAGGTGTGAGCAGTAACAAGGCTGAATTTGTTCCCTACCACTCAGAAGGTAACTCATCAGAATTTTTAATGATGTCTTAAATTCAGCTGAAGTCAGTACTTTGTAGATAGGAAGTGCTCTTGTAAAAAACAGTGCTAAATAAACAGAAAACATACTTTGCAACTGCTGTAGCTTACAGGGGGAAAGAACTAGTAATGGTAAAAAATGGACTGAACTATATGTGACACTTTGTGGCAGACTCACTGAGATTTTTAGTTTTTGATTGTTGCTATATATGTATATTGAAGTAACACTTGACTATCTGACAAATGTTCGCTAGCGTAAGCTTAATTTTGCTCTGGGAAGCAGAAGGCTGTAAGGATGGGCACCATCATGGTTAATTCCCAAAAACAGCCCAAGTGGTTGTGGATCTTACAGAGAAATGTAAAAGTAAAACACATAACATGTGTCTGTGATCCATTTGTAAACAGCTTCACTGGCTGACATGGTGCAATGATTGTAATTTCAACCTTGCATCATTCTGATTTGCATGCTCTGTGTACTCAAAGTGAAAGGTCTTGCACTGCTGGAAGCAGAATAAACTTTTCCCATCCTCTTTACATCTCAGTAAATTTATGTCTCTAAAGCTTAAAAAAATTATAAAATTTCTTTGAATTGTATTACTTATTTTCTGCCTGTGGCAACATGCAATAGCATTGTATTGTACATATAAAAAATGTTGTGAATGCACTACAATTATAAGCAGGATTTAAATATGGAAACTGTATTCTGTTATCAGACTATCCACTTGTCAGTTCAGGTAATACGTACATAATCAGTGCTTCGAACTTAACTTCTGTTCCAATTCAACGCTGATAAACTACATACTATAAAGCAGTATTATCTTAATTCTTTACTATCTCAAAAGGAATAGAAAATTCTTTGAGTACAAAGTTAATTTTAAACCTTTGTGCAACTAGGCTTTATAATGCTCAAACATTGCTTTGTGCTCCCCAAATATCTTTAATTACATATCTTTAATACGTATCTTTAATGAGCACAGCTATCTATGCAAATATGAAGCTTTTATTTCAAAGCAGAAATTAAAAGTATTCCAACAATGCAGGTCACAAAGATTTTCTAGAAAGTTCTGTCACAAGAAAAAAAAAATCCAGAGTGGTTTGAAAGGGGACAATTTGACTACAGCATGCTCTGCTTGATAAGAAAACTTCCACTGTGATTTCCCTTGACCTTTGGACAAGCATGAGAAGTACCACAGCTCAATGTGATTCTTTTAGATAGTCCAAGAATTAGGACTATTTCCATGTGCATAGAAAACTATCTTTAGTTTCATTATTTCAACACAGTTGATAAGTAGTTATCTTCTAAAACAACCTGGAACTACCCTTAAAACAATATGGAAATAGTCCCAGGAATCAGAACTATTTCCATGTAGTTTTAAGGGTAGTTCCAGGTTGGCTTAGAAGATAACTGCTGATCAACTGTGTTGAAATAATGAAACTAAAGATAACCAGCAGTGTGAAGGCACTGACACATCAGATACATTCATACAAGTTTTGTATCATCCTGACTCCAAAAGCCCCTTTTGTCAAGACTGACGTCCCATAAAATATTTTGCATTCCCCTGAATTCTGTGGCTCATCAGTCCTGAGCTAAGCAAGCAAACCCTTATTGTGTCAGAAGGTCCACATCACAGTGGAATGTCACAACATAATGCTAGTTTTTATCTCAGAGCCG
Source organism: Psilopogon haemacephalus (assembly GCA_013396835.1). Classification (NCBI taxonomy): domain Eukaryota; kingdom Metazoa; phylum Chordata; class Aves; order Piciformes; family Megalaimidae; genus Psilopogon; species Psilopogon haemacephalus. The sequence continues at coordinate 905,717 of VWZI01006231.1, read as the reverse complement.
ACAGTTAGCTTCTCCCAAGCACTACAAATTCTCACACTAGCTTTCAACTTTTTAACTGTATAAATGTTGGAATCCTGCTCAATGTTACCTTCCCAACACCTGAATCACAACTACATTCACATGCAGCAGAAATGAAAACATGGGTTTGGTTTAACAGCCTACACATTCAGAGGCACATGGCTGAGCAACCAATTGTAAACTCAACTTAGAAAGTTAAAGACTATGCAAGGAAGTTTTCTGTGAACTGGTAATTATTTCTGAAGTTTTATGAATCTATACAATCTAGAAGGATGAAGTATCTTACCCACAGAGTACAGTTAGTGCTAGAAGAGCTTTTTGGCAGTGTCATGCAAAACACATCTACAGAGTGTGCAATTCAGAAATGCTCCCCCCCCATACATCTAAATGTGGAAAAAAATGGGATGAGGGCAGCTCCATCTGATGAGCAAGTTTCAACACTAAGTCGTTGGACAAACCATTTTCCTTGGCATAATCTATTTAGGACTTCTAAATATATCCATGCAATTTATGCAAAGACTATCCTGTTTGAGCATTTGCAGACTCAGTGCAGTCACATCTCTAAAGCATATTGTCACACAAAGCAAATATGAGGACAAACTCTTCCACAGTTAAAAATTTGCTCATCTTTAACCACAAACCTGGAAAATAGACGTTTATAATTAAGAAGTTGAACAACACTGAATTTTGGACATGTGCTTTACTGACCTACAGGATCTGAGACTTCTAACACAGGCATAAATTCAGTAAATCTTTGAAATAGGAATCCATGAAATATGCATCTCTTCATATCCTGAAGAAAGGCAGCACCATCTGATGGGAGCCAGACAGAAAAGTCAAAGCTCCTAGTCAGTATGGCCTTCACTGGCTGCAAAGACAACTCTGTAGCTCTGACCTTACCGAATTAAATCTTTTTTTTTTTTTTTTTTAATTTTTTTTTTTAAAGCTCAATTAAAGAAACTACTTAAAAAAAAATCACTTCTGAAATTAAAGTGTAAACAAGTTCAATATTTTATCCTTAAAACTAACCTGAATAAAAATGTGACAGCAAATGCAATAATAAAGTATTCACAGACCTGAAAAGGTATCTGACATGCCTTGAAAAAGTATTCAGCGTTAATGTTAGCAGAAATAACACAACTATTAGTGTATGCAATATATATTCTAAAATATCACCTTTGCTAGCATCAACCTCAAGTCTTTCTCATTTTAGTGAGGACATACTATAATCATATGCCTCCCTTGTTGAAACCATAAATAGTGTAAATGAGAAACTTAATAGGGAAGTCTATGACAGCTACACTTTAGCTCTACAAAAATAAAAAAACAAAAGCAAGGAGGAAGGCTTAAAGTAGACACACGAAATTGCTTGGTTACTTTCCATGGTGTCATTAGTGGTAAAGAAGAACTGTAGTATCTGGTAGACATCTGTGAATGGTCAACTTGACACAAAAGTGTTTTAAAGTCAAAAAGACACAATCAGCTATGTAATCTAGCTAAATAGAGCCTAAATTGCACCAAGAACAGCTTCAGTGGCAAAGAAACAGCAAGTACAGAAGCATTAAACAACAACAAACAAAAAAAAATGCCAACAGTGCATACCGCACCCATACCAAAGTACTTCAGCTCAAGAATATACATTCATAAACTGGAAGCAAACCAGACACATTATGGAGATGATTAAAGGCCTTGCAAGAATGACTTATGAGGCAAATTTAGAAGGTTTGGCTATGAATAGCTTCAACAAAATATCTAAAGGAAAAATTAGACATGAAAAAGGGAAGCTGTTTGAAGTGGTGTTTGGTTTTGTTTTTTTTTTTTTTAAAGCCCTCTCACCCACCCCAATCTACAAATATCTATACAGTTGAGTACTTAAATGCAAATACATAGACCATACAGTAAACACTCTTGGACAGATCTTAGGTGGAAACACTCATTTTAACTGGGAAAACAACTGTGCTTTGGCAGACAGACAAGATACGCTACTTAGTGTGTACATCATTGCTATGCTTTAGAGCTGCAAATATTTTGCTGGATTTCCCTAACTCTGATTTTTATTTGCATTAATAGCAATAGCTGTGTAACTGAAGCAAATTTTAACAGCAGACAGTCCTTAATTCATAAACAGTCATGAAAACATTTGCATAGAAAGCCTTAAAAACTATCTGCTAATGAATTCCTTTGACTTGTACAGCTGTGAAGCTCCCCAAAACATTCAAAGGTCTTGATCCTGGATTTTAAAGTCAGTAGACAGTTTTCTTAAGTTACAGATATCCCTTGCATAGTCCTTGGACACAAATACCTGGTTTTGTATGTCAGTTTAATTAGCCTCATGTAATCAATCTGACATTTTAAAAATCTTTTAGATGCTGCTCTCTTGCAGGTTTTGCCTCAGTAAAAACAAACTGGTAAAGCCTGGCTTGTAAATCAGTGTACAGACAATTACACTAGTCTGAAGATGAAGAGTATTTAGAAGCTAGACACTCCCAATGCCTTCAAGTTTAATACGAGCTGCCAAAACACTCAACACATCTAAAGAAACAGAAAGGAGTCTAACCACTGCATTAAGAACTCAACTGTCACATCTTGCTCTTCATGTCTTATTGACTAATATATGTATCACCTGGATTAGCCATTTAAACTGTTTATTAAACTGGACTAAAACTGTCATATTGAGAACCTGAAACCCTCTGAATGGAAGGGATTGTAAGACAGAGGCAACAGGAAAGGAGTTTAAACTAAATATCTAAAACTAAACACCTGTTGTGTTGTACAATTTTCAGAATTCCTTTTGCTTTGTAAGCTTTTTTTTTTCCTTTGAAAACTTTAGCCCATTTAAAAAAAAAAAAAGAAAGAAAATTGTGGATTTGTGAGAGATAGTACCTCACCACACAAACCCCCAGCTGGAGAGCTGTATTCAAACACAGAAGACTAAAGATCAGCTTTTAGAACAACACTGCACATATTATTCATTTGAACAAACAGGAAGGACAAATCAAGGTGAAAAACACTCATACAGGCAGTGTATTTCCTTTATTCAAGAGGGACACAGAAACTAAATCCATATTCATAGAATGCAATACTTTCACTCGACTGAAATAGTTCAATACTGAAGTGTCTAACACTGAATTGTATTATTAAACTGTTATAATAGGCTTTAGTAAGCTTATTTGCAAGATATTAAGAAACATTAAGCTTGCAATCAAAACAGAGTTAGCAGACACTGCAATCTAAAAAAAANGGAAAAAAAAAAAAAAAAAAAGTAGAAAACTCTGATTTCTGTGCTTTTGCTTTGGCCACAGAAATGCCTGATGCATGATTTTTTTTCAGGAAAAAAAACCAAACTATATCTGGGTTAGAAACATTTTTTGCTTTACATCCTATATTCTTCTTTTTAGAAAAAAACAATTTGAGAACAGAGAATAAGAGAGAATATTCATGTTGTCTGACTTCTTGATACGCAACGTAAGTGCGTGAGCTGGAATCCCAGGGGCTGTATAAGGTCAGTGCTGCCAGGTATGTTTTAGAGAATTAGATTACCTAAGTAAGCAGCCTAGATTCTCTCTAAAGAGAGAGAAATAGGCTCCTCAATTAAATGCTTAAATGGTGTGGATACCTGACAAGATTTCTAATTTTTCCTTAATGACTCTGGTACAAGGCAACAATCCCTTCTCTGTATGAAGTAACTAAAATGCTGCAAGCAGTGTGGCAGAACTTGTAAACAAAATGTTGCCTATGAAAGAACTTGAATTGTTGTAGTTTGTTTTATCTTGCAAATCTGATGGAGGGAAAAGAGAAAAAAGATGATTACAGAGACATGTAAGAAAAACTTGGGTATTGACTTATTTTGCTCATGTTTAAATCAACGTTGTCATGATGTTTAACTACATTTACTTAAAAACAACCCAAGAACTCCTGAACTTTGGAAAATCCCCTCGAGAGATATCCTTTCTAACTGCTCTAAGCAAAAGCAACGTTGCTGTAACTGATGTGGCCACTGTGAATTCAACTTCACACAGGATGTTCCAGATACAGCGATGAAGTACAGAAAATCAGCATCCATTCCTCCAAATAACAAACTGAAGTACTCGTTTGGTTATCAGTAATGGCATCATTGTCACTAGCATATTAGTTTAATGCCAAGAAGTAGTATTTTCATCAGAACTGGTATCAGCTCTATACTGGGGACCCATCCACCAGTGTGAATACCAAATAATAAAGAAGTTTCATTGAAGGGAAGAAGCTTTGAATTTGTGCGATTCCTCTGTGACTTATTTGCACCACGTCCATGTTTTACAGACACTGGATGAGCAGCTAACATGGCTGAACGCTGTCTGGATTTAACAAATAATATTAATTTCAGGAAGTAGCTCCAGGACATTAATGATGTACAGAAAGTTAATCATGAGGACACTGGCTCTTCCAAGCTGTTTCCATTTGCTAAGCTTGAGGTAGCTAAAGTTCAGAGGAGAGGTGCTTTGTCCCCTGAGATGAGTGACCATGCAGAGAAGTATTCTGCAGAAGTGTGAATGATGCAGTGTGAATCCAATACGCATGCTAAGATGTGTTCGCTCTGCAGAAGCTTGGAAGAAATAGTAACTTCTACAGATGCAGACTTGCCAAACAGCACAAACTTAATTACTGCTAATAGTATCTCCTGAAATCGCTACTGTATCTTTAAGAATCCTCAATCTAAATACCTCAGCCTTTTATGGAAGGGGACAAGCACAGCACAAATTAGCAAGATGGGCGTTTGACAGCCTTGCAATTGCCAACACAAGTCCTGATGAAAAGAAGTATGAGCTCCAAGCTCATTTCATTATGACTTCTGAAATGTAGCAGTCACCACAAGGAATTAACCACATAACAACAGCATAATAATTGAAAAATAAGAACATGATTTCCATGTAGTAATTTATGGAAACATCTACTGTTTCCACAACAGCAGTAGATAACACCACAACCCATCAAAGAGGATTATTTTTGTGTTCTGCAACCCTATATAAAGGGGATCTGAGATAGATCTACAGCATAAATATAGCCAAATAGGTGTATTTAATTGGTGGCGCTGCTGTCCCTGGGCAAGACCAACAACAATTAAATGTGCTAATCTTCTTGCTTTGATACTACCTTGTCAAAAAAGTCCTAACAATCACCCAATAGAAACATTAATGTCATTTACTGTAAAGCTAAATTGAAAGTGTTTTTTTCTACTCTTCTACACAGAAATGATTTATAGTTTGAATGCACAAGACTTTTGTTTATATGTCACATGACTTAATCTATGTTAGATGAACTTCTGAAAGTTCAAAGTAGCAGCCATAATGACTCACAAGGCAAACTGAAGGAGTCAAGATATTCACAACCTAAGCTTAGCTGCATGTGAACTCCAGAATATACATCCTTGCAGTTTCAAGGTATGACAGCATTGTTATTTTTAACCCTGCTCCTTAGGCTAACATCTTGAGGACACATCACAGGTCTTTGCTTCCAATTATTCTTGGAGTTCTCTACTGTAAAGAGTTATCTCGCTGTGATGTGTTCTCCGTAACAGATGAAGCTGGATGCATGAAGGTGGCACATCTTTTTTCCCCATCTTTCACACTAAAATTATTTGGTGATGATCATCCATTTAGAAAAGAAACTTAATGGAACAGTTTTTACAGTATAGACAAATACTATCTTACATTTTCAGATCCAATGTGTACAACTGGAGGAGAATTTATGGATGTCAAGAAGTCACCATTAGGCCCAAGAACACTGCAGTATCAGAGCTCCCCTGGACAGAGTTGGGATGTGGCCTCCTGTACCAAATGGAACTCTACCAGCAATGATAGAGTGGTAAGAAGAATAGGAACTCTAGTGGGAAACCTGGTCCCAGGAATAACCTTTTTCCCATTACTACAGCTATATAAGGATTAGCTTGCTAATTAATGCAAATACAGCTGTACAAACTCAAATATGGTCACAAGTACAACAAACAAAACACTAGGTTAGCCTGTGTGAAATCTAACAAAACCCAACTGTAACAGCCTTACATGGAGATAAAAGAGTCTTCCAATTATTTTCTCTTTTTTTTTTTTTTACAGTAGCTAGGTGTGAGAAGAGAATTGAAACAGGTGTAGAGAAAACTAAGCAATGTACAGAATTAATCTAATAACTTGCTTTGTGTTTTAAAATGCATCATTTCTGAAGTAAGTTGTCCAATCTCTTTTTGTAACAAAAGACCCCCCCAAAACTGAAAGTGGAATCCTAAATAGTACGTCTCCCTAACAAGAAATGTTTTAACTAAATGAATATAGGCAAGGAAAAACAGCGTTTTACCAATAGGGTACTGAGCCTGGTGTTAAGTGATCAAGTCACATAGATGGCAAAACTCAGGAGGCGAACCCAGATTTTTAGTTCTAAGACATATCCTCCTTCCTAACAGTTCTAAATCACAGGGGCATCCAGAAAAAAAAGGTAATGTAAAAGCTGTTAGAACACGGAGGGGGAAAAAAAAATCTCAGTAACATGAACCTAGAATACCAGTTAAAGACAAACATGACAAAGACTCGGAGCCATCTACAAAACTAAGAAAACTTATGAAGAAGCAACAGGAACAAAAATCCTGAGTTTTAAAGGGATGTATAAGCATATAAGCATTATCATTGGCAGAACATACTTGCTGGATTGCACATTTTGCTCTACTGCTGTAGTTTTTGTCTTTCTTGACAGCCAATATTGCAACCAACTGTGAGAATTACACATTCTAGAATACACTGAACACTGAGGTTAGTTGCATGCAGTTTAGGACTTAAAATAACAGATGTCCAATTTTCAAACCAAGCATCAGGGCTGTAGCCACCCCTTAAAAACAAATGAATCCAAAATGCTATGCAAGACTACGAGCAGACCAGTTACACACCATCCTTACCTGCAAAGGAAGCAGAGTATTACTGTTGTTGTCAGTTCGGAAAACATTATCTTCAATCCAGGATTTTGGTGTCAGTGATGGAGTGGAGCGAGTAAATTTAGGAGGAGCTATGACATTACCAGAAAAGGGCTTCTTCAAAGGAGATATCTGGTTCATAGTTCCTGGAATTCCCATGTTTCCAGTTCTGCGATGGTCTCTGCCATGCATTCCTCCCCAGGATATATTTCCTGTGCTCCAGCCACTACTCTGATTGCTCCAAGGTGACTGCTTCAGGAGAGGCTAAAAGAAAGATTAATTGATATTATTTTGAAAATACTTGAAAAGTTTTTCTGCTTAACCTCCCCACCAAAACAACCAACCCACCACCAAGTAATGCTCCAAGATTTCTATAACCCACTCTTTCTTAGTAACATGTACATTAATTACTGAAGCAGGAAGAAAACACAGCTCCATAAAAATCCTTTGATTCCAGTTCCCCTATATATCCTCCTCAGAAAACTCCACAATACTTTTGCAAGCACTTTAGATTATCATTTTAGTAATCACCAGCATTCTTTAAGGCTATGCAGTGGAACAATTCCAAGGTGTATAAAAAAGTTACAAAAATCCCTGAGACTATTTTATCATGTTGTTAGTACATAGCAACATCTCCATAAAAATAACACAAGAATCTTAGAGATCCATTTAAAAAATGTAATATTAATTATTATACTAGTGGGTAGTAGTATTTCACCACAGGGAGTAGAAATTTAAAAATCAGATTGTAGACTGATATTTTTAGTATTGTCTCAGTACTACCACGTAAGAGCAAAAAGAGCAGGTTACTGTAGAGACAATCTGTTTGAAGGAGTTACATTTCCACATTAAAACGCATTATTCTGAAGCCACTGCTCAAATATTTTTGGAGTAATGAACAGGACTATTTATGGAATTCTGCAGAGTGGAACCTGGGGGGTTCCTTGAGCATTTCTGTGTCTAAGTCAGACACAGTATAAAGCGCTTCTGTATCTAAACAAGTGCACTATATTCCTCAATATGAAAAGGTAAGCAGTCTTCAGGGGGAATGACAAGTTTTTGTTCTTAAGGCAAAACTTGTGCTAAAAAGTGACCTACTGTGGTTATCATACTACCAAGAGGTGGACCCACTGAGCCCGAAAGTGAAGAACTTGGGTTTATCTTTAGTGTTCTCCTATCTGACTGTTGTTGGAAAGGCTTTTTCTCAAACAGAAACATCACACGCATGTGTGTGGATATTCTAAATTCAGCTCTTCTGTAGAGCGAAAATGCAGCACTTTAAGCTCAGCTGCAAGCAACTCTCAGCTTGCAGTTCTATTAACTTAAAAAATTAAGGCACCTCAATATATTACCCATTAGATGAAATGTAACTTTCTGAAGGAAGTTGTAATTCTAGAAAGTGAACAAAACCCCCACTAAAGCCATTTTCGGTCAGGTAATCAGGAAAACATCCTATTTTATGTAAGTACAGATAATTATGTTGTAAAGCTTGAACACTTTAGACATTTGGGAGAGGCAGGCACTTTATTGTGAAACAAGCATTAGCAGGTAATGCCAAACGTTAACAAGCCTTTAATATTGCCAGCTACGCTGTCACGGCACTGTTCAAGTTTACGTGCAACTTGCAACTGAGAGAAAATCCCTGTACACCTCACTGTTGGAGAATTTGCTTGGAATTTGTTTGAAGCAGGTTATTACACATGTTAAGGACAACCAGCTCCTAATCATGACGCAATCCAGCTGAGCTCTTGAACACACATTTAACGCGAAATTCAATTTCTGACAGAAATCCTTCACGAATACAGCTCTACATATTAAAACTGACGTGACTTAATACTAAAATGACAGAAAAATTAAGATGAGGCCTATCTAACTTCGGCCTTTTATAACCGAGTGGATGACTGGAGCAATTATAATGCACCAGCAGGTAATATTAACATGGATCTGCCTTTTCCCAGTCTCTTACAATGAGTATTTTGTTCCAGGAAGAAAAGCAGATTTCCATTTTAACACGGGATCATCGAGTCGCTTGATTAAAACCGGCGACAGAACTATGGTAACACAAAACACTGCGCTGTCTTCGGATAGGAAAACAGGCAATTTCGGGTAAAACCCCCAAAAGGCAACAACGCTGACAGCTTTCCCGTCTGAATCTACTTTCGATGCCTGTGACCATCGAAACGAACACGCCCATAGGGTGCGAGAGAAGACCCGAGGCTGGGGAAGGGGCTCCCTAAGGAGGAGGCACCGCTGGCGCCGGCCGGACCTGTCAGGCTCATTGTTCTGGGGACACTACACTCGCTACAGGCACCTGCGGCGCGGCCAGTCGGATATTTCCACAGTGAAATTCCTTCTTGACAGGAAAAGGAGCTGTTATTCTCTTTCCTATGAGGAAACTTCCTCCTCTAACCCCGAAAAGAAACGCCGGCTCCGTGTAGCCAACGGCGCACAGAGGAGCGCCGGTCACAGCCGAGGTGACGCGGTCGAAACGGCCGCCCCACCACCTGCCAACCGGAACGGCCGGAGGGCAACGGCCGGGAACGGAGCGAGCTGTTGCCAACAGCCTCCCGGCACGATCCCTCCGACCATTTCCAGTCTAGCCGCGCACCGGGCAGGAGGTGCAGGTGCCCGGCCACCAGCGGCCCTCAGTCCGCCGAGCGCGGCGGGGCGACAGCGGCTCGGCCGGGCCCCGCCCTGCCCCCGCGGTCTCCCCGGGCTGTCACCGCCGCACAGCCTCGCCCGGCGCCGGCAGCGGGCAGAAAGAAGCCACCCGGCTTCCGCGACCAGCTAAATGAGGGAAACGAAGTCCCCCCTCCTCACGTTCTTGCGTCCTCCTCCCGATCCCGTCCCCGCCCCGGGGCTCCCCGTCGCCCCGATCTCCCCCTTCCCGCCCCGGGCTCCCTTCCGGAGCCGGTTCGCCTAGGCTCCCTGCCGCCCCACCGCGGCTGCCGGGCCCTCCCGCTGCAGCCCGGTACCTGGTGGTGGTTGTAGGAGTTTCTCTGCT
>VWZI01006231.1:807167-886059 GCA_013396835.1 Psilopogon haemacephalus | reverse complement strand
TTAATTAACATTTGTGACCAGTGCAGGATGATTGATTCTGAAGCTTTCACTTATTTTCCTGCTGGTCTCTCTCCTTATTCTGAGTATGCCTAGCTCTAGTTGGAACTCAGAAACAAGAAGTCATGAGTCCTCTCATAATAATTTACATCTCACATCAGATGATCAATTGTAAATCAATGTTAAGCTTTGTCACTTTTGACCGTTCCTGCTATTATGATTAAATGAAGACACTGAAAAGCAATATACCATTTTCACCTTGTATATTCTGATTGCTAAAACTGTAATATCTGAGTGGCTCTTTCTTAATGCTCACATATAACATTTTTAATAATTGTAAAGAAAAGAAACCCAAGAGAAATCCCTGCCAAGACACTACATAAAAGTTGAATATATTAGACTACCCATGCTAAAATATTTTGGAAGTGCATTAGATGCATTACAAAAAAAAAATTTAAAAAATTGAAACCTAGGAAATGTATTGAAAATATTGCACTTCAATGAAGTGAAATATATTTTTTTAAAAAAAGCACACTGTTAAAGTCATCCAGACAACCTTAATTTTCTTCTATAATGAGAACCTGAGGGAAATGTGGAGTTAAATTTGGTTTATTTCTGCAGACTCTAATTTTTTTAACCCTTTACTTAGTGTTTTATTGAAAAGAATTATGGTTGCAGGGATGCCTTAGCCCTTAACTGCTCCACTTTCATATGTTTAGGGTTTGGGGTTTAAGTTTCATATAACATTGGCCACTGGAAGTTTTGCCTTCTAACCACATATCTACAAAGTGAAGGGCCTAGGGTAAGATCAGACCTATTATGTTCATCTTCTGTACAGAGAATACAAAACCCACTGTAATTCTGTCATTTCCTCTCTCCTGGTATTGAGAGCTCAGATCCATTTTAATGCAGTGGCAGAAAACAGTTTGCTGCTTAAGTATAGCTTGCAGAAGCTGCTTTGCAGCACTGATGATCACATATGCCACAAATCAATTGTACCCTTGATATTAAAAGGGAAAATTACCTAGATCTTTAAAAATTCCCAAACATCAGTAAATATCCTTGAGTAATTGTGATATCATTTTGGGTCAACGTGCTTTGACCAGGGGTCGGGCAAAATGAATCATTTAAGGAACTTTTGTTTTCATATTTGTAATCTTTTTCTTGGTGCGTGCTTATATAGTGTCTTGTAATTGAAGAGCAGAAAACCTCACAAAATTTCTACATTAGGAAATCAAAGAGCTCTTCTTTTTTAATTTATTTTCTTCCCCCCTGCCCCGCCAAAATAACCTCTCTTTTCAACGTTGAAAGGTCTTCTTTATATGAGGAAATTTACCAGAGACTATAGTAGTGTAATTATGCCTTGTGGATGCTTTTTAATCTTGCATGAATGCCTGTGGAATTCAAGCATCCACATGGGGAGTTATACCATCAGAGCTATAGGGGTGTAATTATGCTGGTGAATTCTGTATGAAGACAAATGCTTTATGAAAGGGATTTTCATTTTAGCTCTTCACTTCTCAGCTTATTCATGTTCGGAACTAAAAGGAGTTGATCAAATCAATGAAAGTAATGAAAATTCGATGGTCATCAAGTAGATTGTCAAGTGCTGGGGAAATAGGAAAGTAATAAATATATATGTTTCCTGATAACATCTCGGTGAGGTTTTGTTCTTATTTTCTTGCTAGTGTTTGAGTTGGTGAGGGGTTTATCGACAGGTTAACAAACAAGGTCTGTTCTTTGATGAGTCTCATAAACTAATATACCCAATAGCTAAACACTGGTAGGATATTAGAGATACTTAGCTCTCAAAAAGCATCTGGGGTTTCAGGCAGATGTGACACTGGAGAATTACTTGAATACTCGTAGTCTCTGTAGGACCTCTGCAGCTAGCAGCGAGCAGATCAGCTACTGAATTTCTGTATGTGAATTGTCCTCTGTCCTAGTTAAATTGTAATTCCTTAAACATGTGTGTCCCAGGAGAGTAGTCAAAATGTTCTCCGCAGAAGCAACCCATTTACATGAAAATAACTTTCAATATGTCAGCAAGGCTGTAGCAACACTTTAATAATTATTTACAAAATGTGCTTAGGGTGAATTACGAGCCTGTCTCTATGTAATTGCTGTGTAGACTTGAAGACAAGAAGAGCCCAATCATTTGGGTGATGTAATCCAGCCCGGCCTTAGCACTGACTACAGAGCATTGCTCTGCAGGTCTTGCTTGAAGACCATTATTTCAAGGTGAACTTCATTAGAAAGATGTCTGGTTCATATTAAGGAGTCCAGAGAACAAAGAGTCCATGACATCTATGCCAACACTCAGTGTTCAGGTGAAGTGTTTTATTTGTGGTCTGATTTTAGCTTTGACTTAACTTATTGAATCTTTGCTGGTTTCTAAAAAGCCTTTAGCGCTGGACATTATTCAATGAAAATACTTAAAGGCTGGGATCAAGGCATCTCAGCCCTCTTTTGTTGTTAAGCAAATCTCAGTGAGGTGCTTCGGTTTCTCACCGTAAGGCAAAATTTCTGTATCACCAGTTTTTCCTGTAATTTCTTTCAAGTTTACAAACATCCTTTGTAAGTAAGAACATCAGGGCTGTCAGCAATGGTGTTACTAAAAAGAGAATTACAGCAGCAGGAGCAGAACAGAAACATGCTCTCATCTGGTTTTGAAGCATAGGGGAAGACATAAGGGCAGACATATTGCTTCTACCAAAATTCTGGATCTTCATATTATGTGTCACAGTCCTTTTACAAGAGATGGACTTCCACTGGATATTGAGCATTTGCAAGACAGGCTTATTAGGCAGATACAGCAAGGTGGTACCTTGATGTGATAACCACAAGATTCGGTTTTGCCTTGGGTGATGTTGCATACGTTGGTAGTGCTTCTCACATGCTTCATATTCTTTTTTCACCTGCTAAGATTTCTTTTAGAGTTGGAAAACACAGTGTCCAATTTTGTAAATAGTGCTTACTTTTTATTCCAACTTATTAAACCATTTTTTTTTCATCATTAATAAAGCAGGTTACAATGTAGCATGGCTGTAGCTATTTTCCTTATTTCTTCCTTTGCCAATTTTTCACCTGTCAAATTTCCTTGGACTGATTTTTTGTTTCATAAATGGTCCTGTGGTCAGCGAGTATAGTTTACCCAATGTAGTCACCTAAGATACTGAGAAGAATTAGTCTAAAAAGTGTAATGTTTCAAATGGAAGATGGCTACCAGTAGAGCTCTGTGAGTTATCTATTTTGTAATTAATGTAGAATACAGAGGGGTTTGCATAGTGCCGACACAATTAATCACTGTCATGCAGTGGATAGGTAGGTGTTTTACAAGCATATAAGGATGTGGTTTTGCAGTTGTACCCCATCACTCTGAAGCTGTTTCAGGCCTGCTGTGCAAGCAAATTGAAATAAAATATTTAAATTTCCATTTACTTAGTGATAATTTCCAGTCTTCAAATGTCCTCTCCCAAGCAGGCTGTGTACTAGTCACGGTAGGGCCTTATCTAGACCATCTGAGGATTTTTTTTGATGCCCTGAAAATAATGGGATCGATTTTATTGGGATGACGTGGCTGTTTGTGAGGGGCAGGAGCACCACAACATAGCACAACAAAGGCAGCCAGGAAGCCCATCAGCCTGAGAACTACTTAGAGAGTGCCCCTAAGGAAGAGATGCTTCAGATTGTGAGTAAAGAAACTGTCTCCTGATGTTTGCTTCCTAATGTGTTCAGGGAAACAGCATATAGTATATATGGTTTGTAAATACAGAGGAGTGCATTGAGAAATGCTTATCAACAGTTTGAGGCATAACACACAAGACCTCAAAACCAGCTGGCAAAGTTTATAGCAGTGTTGTAGAAGGTCCCCAGTGAAGGTGGATAGAGAGAGAATGCATTGAGGAAACTGATCTAAAGCTACACCGTAAGTCTGCTTTTCGTTCTGGAGTCCCGAGTGAAAATGATGCATTTCTAGTAGCCCTGAGTAGCTTTGTTTTGGTTTGTGTTTTCTACTCAAAACAAAACTTTGATAGCTGAAGAGTCATGTAAAAGAAAGCCTGAATGGGAATGGAGCTCTGGTGATAGTAGTCCCCAAGCTCCTGTTGAAAGCAGGACCTTACATGAAATCATCAGAGGTGTGTAAAGCCCAGTGATTTCCAGGGAGTTTTCTCACTTCCCTGGACAATCTGCAAAGTTTGGTTGCTCCTATGGGTGAAGAATTTCTTCTGATTTGGGATTTCCCCTCTAGCAGCTTGTGCCTATTGCCTCACACCTCCATCATCTCTATAACAACCACTTAAGTATTGGAAGATTGCGTTCAACCCCCATCTGTCTCTTCTCCACGCAGAACAAACCCAATTCTTTCAACCTTTCTTCATCTGTTAAGTTCTCCAGTCATCTAATTATCTTGGAGGCTCTCTGCTAGACCTCCAGTGTTTAAGTGTCTCTTTTGAGCTAGACACAGTATTCCAGATGTGGCTGAGGAGTACTGAGGAGCGTAAAATTACCACCTCATTTGCTCTGCTGGCTAGATACAATGAAAGCAAAGCACAGAAGTTCACAAAGCTCCTGGAACAAAAAGGAGGTGCTCTCCTTATTTTGCCTCAAAGTGCAATGACTCCAGCCTTTACCTTGCAGGAAACCTGGGTTCAGTTCTTCCCTTCTTTTGAGTAGTTGGCCCCATGTTGCTCACAACCCTGAGTGAAGCCCTTGGGAGCAGGCTGTAACAAGCCACAACATATTCTGGGGCTCCTTCAAACTCCCATGTTGCCACAGTGATACTTTTGTTTACTATACTTTTGATATTTCTTAGACCAGGGGCTTTAGGTGTCATACCTTCTTGGGGATTATTTGTCACTTGTGCACTTTCTTCGCTCCCTGCTTTGGTTCAGAAATGCAAAAGTCCAGAGAAACTCCCTCAAATTTGTGAGAAGAAAATGTGTTTGCCCAGTTCCACTGTGATCCTTACAACATACTAGGTCTTTGTGTTTGGTTTCTTTCCTTTGATGTGAACGAACTTGCCTGGAGTTAAGCAATTAGTCATGACTTGAATGGCTTGGTAGTTCTGGTGAGTAAGTGAAGCTACCTGAATTTAATTTACCATAATTCTTTTTTCCCTTTGAATATGGTGGCAAATGGGGCTTTTAATTTTTTTTATACATTGTATAGCTTCATCTGTACAATAGAGTAACTTGTGGTGGGATAAGAAATATATTTGGTTTGGTTAAGAGGAGCCAGGAAATATCTAAAAATATCTTCAACTACTGCACTTTTTAAACAAAAGTGACTTGGACATCATTTTTGATGTATTGGGGTGTATTAGGAAGAGTGTGTCCGGCAGATCAAGGGAGGTTCTCCCCCTCAACTCTCCCCTGGTGAGACCTCATCTTCAGTACAGCATTCAGTTTTGGGCTCCCCAGTTAAAAAGGGACAGGGATCTGCTGGAAAAGGTCCAGTGGAGGGCTACAAGGATGATTAGGGGACTGGAGCACTGCCTGATGAAGAGAGGCTGAGGGACCTGGGGCTTTTTAGTCTGGAGAAAACTGAGAGGTGATTTAATCAATGTTTATAAATATCTGAGGGATGGGGGTCAGGAGGGAGGGGGACAGGCTCTGCTCACTTGGTCCCTGTGATAGGATAGGAAGCGATGGATGTAAACTGCAGCACAGGAGGTTCCCCCTCAACACAAGGGGGAACTTCTTTACTGTAAGGGTCCCAGAGCACTGGAACAGGCTTCCCAGAGAGATTGTGGAGTCTCCTTCTCTGGAGACTTTCAAGGCCTGTCTGGATGTGTTCCTTGTGACCTGAACTAGATTGTATGGCCCTGCTCTGGCAGGGGAATTGGACTTGATGATCTCTTTTGGTTCCTTCCAACTCCTGACATCCTGTGATCCTGGGATAAGTTGGAGTGGGGCTTCTGATGCATCAAGCAGTATCAGCCACCCATCACCAAAAACTCATGGGTATTGCAGTCCCCTTCTACTTTGTGGAAACAAACTTTGTCATCAGGCAATATTACATGAAGCATAAAATAACTGGCTCATCAGAACAACTTATTTCCTTAACTCAGTGCTAAAAGGGGAAGTTTTAATGGAAAATGGGACTTTTGAAGGAAATCCTGCTGGGTATTCTAAAGGCTATGCTTTAATGAGCACTGAACTAAGTTACCTTGGAGAGGAAAGCTAGCTTGGTAAAGAAGGCACAAAGGTGATAATTAAACAAGAAATCAATATTCAGTATGGAAAAGGAGGGGGCATAACTGGGAATGAAAATTGAATCTACAAAATGTAAATTACTTTTAGGGAAGATAAAGGTACTAAGGAATTACTACTGGCCAGTAGCACTTAAAACAATAAGACATTACCAGTGTATGAGGAACAAAAGAACAGCTAAATCAAGTATAGATTTCAGTCTGGCAGAAAAAAGCAGAACAGATCCAATGGCTGGAAATCAAAGCCTGAAAACTTCAATCACTATAAAGATGCAGTGAGGATGATTACACACAAGAATAATTTCCCAGTGTAGGTAGGTGGTAAACTTGCCATTGCTAGGAATTTAATCCAGTTGGATACACTTTAATCTGACTATGGGAACAGGCTTGTGAGCATCTCTCTAGATGGCTGTGGAGGTCATTTCTTCTGTACAATCTGTACATCAGTAAATTTATATTTGTTCTTTGTCACTCCCTTCATTTTTTGAACTGTTGAGGAGAACAGAGAGCTCTCATTGCCCTCAACATGTTCCACGCACTCAGCTCAGCCTTAAGACAATGGCTAAAAAAAGTCTCATGCTTCAGGGCTACTGCAGGCTGCCTGCAGAAGGAGAGAGGTTAATTCTGGATTTTTAATTTCATTTTTCTTTGAAGCCTTAGGAAAAGGCATGAGATGGGGCCAGTTCTCTGCAGTGGGGTCCTGTACTTCAGATACCTACTGTCTTTCAGCTGTCTGGGGGATCAGATAGTTTCCTCCCTAACTCAGGGTACGAGGACTTTAAGGTATTTTTTGCTTTCCTCTTCATTATGACATCCAGGCATATCTGAGATTGTAATTATGATCATTTGGGCATATCTCATATAATCACCTCACTATCATTACTGGAGCCTGGGGCAGAGGCATCACAGTCGTTTTTGGCATTCATATTAACTTAATTTCTTCAAGATTGATTTTTTTTTTTTTTGCATAACCCAACTCACTAGGGAAAGCTGTGGTAAACGAGTTAAGCACTATGTCATACACAAGAGAGCAGATTCCCTGTTCTGGTTTAAATTCTACTGATTTCCAGCAATCCTGCCTGCTTAATTTTGCTTTAGTAAGAATTGTAGGTGATAAAAACAGTTCCTTTATTTCAAAACGAGCTGGTGCCAGTTGTGATGCTTGATGGAGTTGCAGAGCTGCCACGCAGGCTGCTCAAGTGCCACTTTGCTTGCTGGCTGCCTGCAGCAGCTAACAAAGGGTTTGTTGTGCTTGCAGCAGTGCTGACTCTGAGTCCAGATTTCCTTCTGCAGCCGTCCTCACCTTTTGTTTAAAGACCCTGCCCCTCCAAAGCAAAAATAAGAAACCTTACTAATACTGTAGTGTCAGAGAGAGAGGATGCAATAGCTTTTCTTATTGTTTTGTTTCTATTGAATTGGAAATGGCAATGAGTGGAAAGAGGGATGTCAGGAGTTACTGGAAGCCAGGCTAAGATGATTTGCTGTCATCCTCTAAGGCAAACAGTTCTGCCAGGATTCTGCCTGGTGGACATGCTGGGAGGTGGCTCTGGTCTTACTCTCCTCTCTGTTGCACACATGTGAAAGTACTTACATGCTTCACTACCATCCTCCTTTCTGTATGGGAAGCTGAGGCTGTCAACAGACACCTATTATCATCTTGTGAAGCTGTGAAAAGAAACTTGCTGTTCAATCAACATCAAGCATGTTTTCTTCTTAAGCATGTAAAGAAAAGGCAGCCTCTGTCTTACGTGAACCCTCTTTGTGGGTCCAATGGAGAGTCACATTTTCAGTTGATGCTTGTTGTTTGCAAGTGGAACTGACACTTGCTTCTGTAAATATATGTATTGGCTTATTGCATCAGTCATCTCACATGTCATCTATCATATGGCTTATCACATGATTGATTTGCATCGCATATAGCATTGACTTACGATGTGTTTATGTTTATGGGCTTATCATCTAACATGACTGAATAGCTATCTGTGGCTCTTTGTGCTTACACAGGGATTTGAACATAGGAGTTGCAAGTGTCAGTCCAACTAGAACACTGCAGATAGATGGACTTGAAAGAGTTGAAGTGAAAAATCCGACAGTTCCAGATAATTCCCTGAGTGGCATAAGTAATGAGGACTGTCTTGCTCAGGCTTTGTATCTTTTGAGGTCTGGTACACTCATGTTCATCACATGGACATGCTTCCTACCAGGCTACCTTCTGATCTTTCTGTGTCCTTGCAGTGAGATGCTTCACTTCCCCTTAGCTCCTCTGCTATGGTGTTGCAGTTAGTTTTTAACACTCAGGCATACAAGGTGGCCAACCTACAAGTGTCCAGCATGGTGAGTAGCTGCTATCAGCCCAACTTAATCAACTCTCCATCTCCTCTACTAGCAACAAAATTCTTGAGTTTGTGAGCTGCCTCCCATGACTTGCTGAATGTTGTACAGGTCTGTTGTGAGATCTTACTATTTTAAAAATTACTACACTGTTCAATTTAGTTGAAGCTGAACAGACATGACAGAGAGACAGTGTGATGCACGCAAGCTTCGTTTCCTCGGGAAACCCAGCTAAAAAAAAACCACCTAGGAGAATTTTCAGCCAGCATTTGAGGAGCTTGCCATTAATTATCAATATGAAGAAGCAGAGTGTGCTAACACAGTGTTGATTGAAACCATCAAAATCAATCTCTCAATAAATAGACCTCCTTAAAAAAAACACATAAAGCACATCAGTCTTGTGTGTTGTGAGACATTCCTTTCTAGCTTCTGCACCTGCCCTTGTCACAACAGCCTCAAGCCCTAAAGATCACCTTCCTTTACCCAAGCTCTTGCAGGATTTACAGAATTTAGAAGGAACATTTTATTCCAAAGGTGTCAGAGAACCTCTGTCTTTAAAGTTGTTTACTCAGAGTGAGTAAATTGAACTAGGTCAGCCTGAATTATGGCAACGTTCTTTGGAGTGCTAATGTTCCTGGTGCTCATGGGGTTCAGCATCTCTTGAGGACTGCTGCTTTGCAGGGTCTTCTGCCAACCTTTCCTCTCAGCCTTTGCTGTGTACAGAGCTTCTGTCCTGTGACAGACATATCTACACACGCTTTGCAGAGCAGTTTTGGATTCACTGATGCAAAAAAATGAAGAAATAAAATATGCATTTCTTGTACCACTGTGTCTGTTGCTGTAAAATCAGTGTTTTAAAGGCTCTGTAATTTCTAGAAATGGATTTTTGGATTTATTCTTAGCACCAGCCTTCTGGTGTTTACTCACTTGCTGTCTACCTTCTGGAGGCTAGTCAGGAACTACAGCTTTTACAAATTATCTCCTGTATTTTGAGTTAATCTGGACCTTCCTGCACTTTACTCGGTCGTTGTAAGTGCAGTTTATAATTTATACAGAATGTGGTTCATCTGCCCCGTGACTAGGAAATGTTAAAAGAACACATTCAGTCATAGTTTATGCATCTGGTGATGCAGGCTGGAGTTTTAAAAAGAACCCAGAAGAATTAGACATTCATATTTCATTAAAATTCTGTGGAAGTGAAGCATATAAATTCTATTAAAAAGCTCAGTCATTATCTATAACTCTTGTTTATTCTCTGGTTTAATTTGTGCACAAGCCTGCTTAGGGGAGGGAATTAGATGAGGCTGGTTTTGCACACCTTGCCTTCACAATAGCGCTGAGGTGCAACCTGCCTTAGAGCTTGGGCATGATGCAGAACCCTCACCTCTTCCTTTTTCAGCTGCAGCTTCTTGTACCCACCCAATAACAGATTTTATAATTAAAACCTTATTTTCGTAACCACGGAAACGAATGCAAGGATCTGATCAATAAAACTGTTGATATAAATCGATTAGTGAATATATATGTGAATATAGTGAAAATACATTCTCCATACATGTGTAACATCCTGGGAATGGTTTTGATTTTTTTCATGCTCTGAAATGCTCAAGGAGGCAAAGCTCAATGAAAGTCAGTTCAGAAAAATAGGATTGTGCTGCAGAATGTGAAAGAATTGGATATATTGCTTTTAGATACAATGCAATGTGACTAAAGGTTACATGTACTGCTCTGTCAGATGTCTAACAGAACACAAAAGCTTCCTCTATATGCAGAATCAGTGAAGTACAATATGATAAATACAATGAAGAACAAGACAAGAGATCAACTGTTGCACAGTCAGATGAAGGAGGGTGAGGGAGCAGAGTTTGTTCTGAAGTCAGAAAGGATTGCTGCAGCAGTACAGTTTATGCTTGCTGGAGGAAGGAGTGCCAGCAATGCTCAGCCCCTATTTATTGCAAGAGAGAATTAATGGCTTTTCTGCTTGATGCTGAAAATAGAAGCCAAATTCAAGTTGTGTCTTGAAGGCAGATATAATTCGATCATGAAACTTCTGGCTTTTGAGTCTAAATAATAGGATAAGAATGGCCACGCTAAATCAGAACAGGCCACAATTTCTTAAATGTGTCTTAGGATTGAGAATAGGACAAGCCCAGAGTGATACTTTCCCCACTTTCTAGCTGTGTGCAATGCACATACTACTTTAACTGTAGATTCAAGAGCATTATATATTTATTAACCCCGGATGAATCCTTGCCCTATAGATTGCTCTAATTATTTCTTTACTCCCCTTATATTTTTGATAGCCATGAGATTCTCGTAACAGTAAACTGTACAGTGTAGCTATGAACTGTATGGAAAAGATACATCTGTTTGATTTAAACTCTGCTACTGGGTGCCTGCTAAATCTTGTCATGTGAGAAATAGTGAACAATTGTTTCTTACCACCTCTGCTATTCTCACTTTTATATACAGTTATTTCCTCTTAGCCATTTCTTTTCCAGGTTGAAAAGTGCTTTCATCCATCCTCATACAGTTGTAGTAGTATGCTGCTATTCATCTGTACTGTCCAACCTACACCATTCCCTCTTCTCATATGCCTTTCGACATGGATCAATCAGACCTAGGTGAAGTACTTTGGATGCAGATATGGTCTGGGTTTATACAGGGTTATAATATTTTGACTTTTCAGCCTTTCATAATGATTTATAACATTTAGTTTGCATTTTCTGTCTGCAAGCAGGCCCTGGACAGATGGTTTCAGAGAGGTCTCAAGAAGGAATCTAAGAGTCTTCCTGAAGTGATAATAAATAATTTATTGTTTATGATCGTGTGTGTGCAGTTAGGGCTTTTCCCCCCTCATGTGTATTGCTTTGCATTTATTGATATTAAATAATGTCTGTGTGGTTGCTGAATCACTCAGTTTTCAGTATAATGACACCTTCTGAAGTATTGACTGTTCTGAGTAATTTGCATCATCAGCGAACTTTGCCATCTCATTATTAATTCCCTTTTCCAGACCGTTTGCGAATATACTGAAGAGAACAAGTTCAAGTGCATGTGTCTGATAGCTTCTCTCCCATGGCGAAAACAATTTTTTTTTTACCGTGCTCCAACACATCATTAATCTGCTAAAGAGTTTTCATCCTTCTGATAACTTAGTTTTTTAAGAGCCTTCAGAGAGAGATCTTGTCACAACACTTCGACTTCTGGAAATCCTAGAACGTTACAGCAATCTGCATTCCCAAGCTGGCTGACTTCTTTAAAGAACTATTAATATCATCAATTTCACCAGCAGACAGCAAATTCAAAAGCCCAATTTTAGTCAGGTTTCTCCTTTCTGCACATATTTCATTATTTGTATATTACAAATATCTATGAGTGCTTTCATTATTAGTGCTAGGTCTTCTAGAAGTTCGTGACAATTTCTACAGAAAAGTTATTACTACGCTGCCAGAAAACTCCAGAGTGAGGTGCAGATTTTCACTGACCCTGAATGGAGCATGGTTTCTTTGCAGTTGAATTCTTCTATTTATTTTCCATAAATGACATATCCCTGAAGCAACAGTGAGGGAATGAAAGTTACATTTTATCACAGCAGCACTTGCAGAAAAGTGAACTGCTAAAGTCCCTATCCGTAATGAAACTTGGGCCAGCCATGACTTCCTAAAAAGCTTACCTGCAGGTGCTTAATTTTTTTTATTTAAAAATTTATATCTGAGCTTTATGAACTTCTGATTAAACTTTTAAAATAAATTAAGGATGAGAGGATTAGACAGGGAATTGGAAATGAACCGTGGTATCTTTTGCCTCTAGCTCAGCATTTTGAAGGCAGCCCAAATGAGATGTGACAAAGTGCAGCGCGTTCTTTTCTTTTTGCTGACCTACGTGTAAGTGGAGTTTGGTCTCTGCCAAGTTCTTTGTGTGTGAATGGCAACATCACTGTTCCTGCTACTGTAATTAGCGCTAATTAGCCCATCATTGGAATTTAAAATAAATAGGCCATCCATGATTTAGATATCACGGAGACTAAATTATCCACTTAGATGATCCGTCCAGACTAGATGAACATCCTGCTCCCCCCAAGCCTTTTCCCCACCATTTGACAGAAGTTATGAAGATGTGTTTTAAGTGGCTGATATGTCCAGCTGCCATGTTGTACCTGATTGGAAATTTAAACTATAAAATCCTGTTGAAGAACAGTTTCCGGGTGTGAATAGAATGGAGCTTTGGTTTACTCTTGCAGCTCTTGGTTGCTATAAGTGAATTCCTTCCTGTCTGCTTTGGAGGTGTGAAGAACTTCAGAAGAATTCCTCATTGGTAGATGTTCAAACAGATGCACCTTCTTGTTCTATCCCCAGTCTTAATTTCACACTTCTCCCTCTCAAGAGAGTATAGTTAATCTTGGTTGGTCCTTGCTTTGCATCTCTTTCTGCTGCCTGTTGCACTGACTTGCAACTTTTGAGTTGTTTCTTCTGGGTCCTCCCTCATTTATGTTGGACATCATGCAGTAGTAGATCTCCTGGGAGGAAAAACGAAGGTCTGATGTTTCAGGGAAACATTGGATGCATCTTAGCATTGGTACATATAAGAGTCCATAGACTGTATAGAGGCCTTTCTCTTTGCTTGACCCCGGGTGGTTTTCTTTTTCCCAAAACACCTACTGGATTTTCTGTCATTGCCTCCATCTGAGTGTTTCCTCTGTTCCTTGTAGAGAATAGGATGGCTTAGCTGGAAAAGGGCCAGCCCTTCAAGCATGCTGCTTGCCAGTGGTTGCCAGGTCAAGAGAGACTGTGGTGGGGTGGTAAACCTGATCCTGCTGCAAAACAGCACAAGGCAATGTACCGTGCACATGAGGCTTCTGGTCAAAGTGTGATGGCAGAGGAATCTGTCATTGCTCTTCTGGAGTGGTGGTCATTATCCAAATGGCCTCTACATTGTAGTAATGGGAAAAATATTGACAGCCTTGATGTCTGTTGCATTGTATCATTTCAAAAGCAGTTGACACTGGCAGTAGAACCGCTGACATATGATTGACCCCTTATGCCTGCAGCATGCAGGTCTTCAAACACTCCTTGAGAGGAGTGCAGTTGATCCCACTGTCCATATCACCAACACAGATGTTAAAGGGCACCAGTCCCAGTATCAACCCGTGAAGAATGCCATTTGTCACTGGTCTTCACCTGGGCATGGAGCTGTTGAGTGCAACTCTTTGAGTATTACCATCCAGTCAGTTTCACAGAGGTTTAAAAGATTATTATTGCCCTCATGTTTGCTTGTAGTCCAAGAATGTGCACACAGTCAGTTAGTCTGCTCAGCTGAAGACTGAGAAGTTATTCAGTAGTAAGCCGATCTTGTGACTGATCTCCAAATTAGAATTTGGCAATAATTTAACCTGATCAGTTTTAAGTAGATGCCTGGAGACTGAAACCATGTATGTAAGAAATGAGTCTGTCCTGTATGCTGATAAAGTAAGACCTTTAGAGAGTACTGGATGTTTTCAGCAGTAGCTTAGAATCCATGATCTTCACTTGAAGTGCTTTCAAGTAAGCTTAAGCAGATTGTCCTCATTTATACATAAAATTTTGTCTGTGTGCTTAATTTAAGAAAATTGATATTTGGACTTGAGGCAGCTTTACCTTCATAATGAATCTTCATATTTTTATTCTTCTCAAAAAGTCACAGATACACTGACATGTAAAGAAGCCCCTTTGGAGAGCTAAACTGTAGTACTATGGAACAGACAACTGTGTTTGGGTTTGATTTTGAACAAAACCTTGGGTTTTTGTTTCATAAGTTTTATTAAAAGCATGATTATACAGACATGAAATGGGTGTCTCATCTCTTAATGGCAATTATGCTTATGGCAAGGTCATTACTATCAATTTTAATGCCTGAAGATATTGTGGGAACTTCAAGAAGCCCAGATCTGACTGTATCATCAGGTAATGCCTCTGCGATAACATTTGGAGGAAAATGAGGGTTCTGATCTTTCAGAATTAAGAAAGATTGTGGTGATAACAAAGTTTATGTTAGCTTGATCTTACCTGATAATGAAAGACCTGTGTAATTTGCAAGAGAAATTGGAGTGTGGGTATTGTCAGCAATTTTTTTTCACATTTTTTTCATTGTGTAACAGAAACCATTGAATGTACTGAGAAGGAAGTGAAGAAACTCCCTCTCGGTTCACTGTGAGTTTCTTACATATTGCCACACCCTGTCAGTAATAAACACATCTCTAAACTGTATTTATTGAAATACTGTACTTCAAGCACCCAGCCAAATTCTGAGAAATGTTCACTGTTGCCACTTGGATCAAAAAAATCCTGAGAGTCAGAATTTTATCATCACAGCTCACTGGCAGATTCTCCCTCCCAGTTTTGAAGGCTCTTGATTTTCTTTTTTTTTAATTCTGTAAGAAAAGGAGAAAAAAAAAAAGAGAAAAAAAGGAGAAATTCAACCAATTCTCCCCAGGAAGGTGGCTGCATCTTCACCACAGTGATGTGGTGCTGAGGGACATGGTCTAGCACCAGACTTGGCAGTTAGATAATGGTTGGACTGAGGGCCATGAAGATGCTCAGAAGGCTGCAGCAGCTCTGCTTTGAGGACAGGCTACAAGAGTTGGGGCTCTTCAGCCTGGAGAAGAGAAGGCTTTGAGGAGACCTTATAGTAGCTTTCCAGTATCTGAAAGGGCCTACAGAAAGGCTGGGGAAGGACAATTCACAAGGTCTTGTAATGACAAGACAAGGAGGAATGGGTTTAAACTGGCAGAGGGAAGATTGAAACTGGATGTTAGGAGGAAATTCTTTCCAGTGAGGGTGGTGAGACACTGGCACAGGTTGCCCAGGGAGGTTGTGGCTGCTCCCTCCCTGGAGATGTTGAAGGCCAGGTTGGGTGAGGCCTTGAGCGACCTGTTCTAGTGGGAGGTGTCCCTGACTGTGGCACAGGAAGGTTGGAACTGGATGATCTTTGAGGTCACTCTGCGATTCTGTGGATGATCATAAAGGACTTTTCTAGGCAAAATGATTCTCTGAGTCTAAATAAATAACAGGTCTACATGCTGAGGTATTTGCTATAAAGCTGACTTATGATAGCAGTGGAAATTTCCCTGTGCTTCAGTTTTTGAGGAAAGTAGCACTGAAGGGAGAAGAATACTTCCATAATTATGTTCTTTGCTACTTGCCCTCTTCTTAAAGCTGTGAGCAAAAGCACAAGTCCTTTGTACAAACAAGACAAACCTTGAGACCAATTTCTCATCGACCTCTAAATAACCTGTCAGTAGTAACTTACTTCTGGTTTACCTGAATTGCATTAGGGCTGACCAGATGGAGGTACAATGCTTTGCCAGAAATCTGAGTCCCACAAAGCTACTTTGCCAGTACATTGTCAAAAAGTTTTTTTCTGATTTTTTTTTTTTAATCTTAATCATTTTGTGGCATTTATTTACATAATTCATTCCTCACTGTAAATTCTCTTCCACAGTGACTGCATCGCTTTTTGTAACTGTGCTGTGACTGAAGCAAGCCTAAGAAGTATTCTTTGCTATTTTGTTGGGTTTTTTTCCTATGTGTATTTCTATTTATATATAGGGAT
Organism: Psilopogon haemacephalus; assembly: GCA_013396835.1. Classification (NCBI taxonomy): domain Eukaryota; kingdom Metazoa; phylum Chordata; class Aves; order Piciformes; family Megalaimidae; genus Psilopogon; species Psilopogon haemacephalus. The sequence goes on along the minus strand of VWZI01006231.1, from coordinate 869,927 downwards.
ATGTTCAACTGTCCACCTTTTGATAAGTAAAGAGTAAAATAGTTAAATTCTATCAGACCTGCCACAGTCAATCTAAGAAAACACATTATTTCTAGTCCTTGCTTTTTGGGTAAAAGCTGCTTCAAGGGAAAAAGATCAACATATAACTGAAATTAAGCCCTTCACAATCCCTGCTCTGCTGTGTAATTCATAAATTAATGGATCATGAAAAGACCTTAAAAGAGTGTTATCCATCAGAAATAATACCTTTGCACATGCAGTGCCTATATCCCAGAAAACCTTGTGCAGAATTTGCCTACCTAGGAGCCTAGAATCCTTCTGAGGACGGATGAAAGAACCATAAAATAAGTTTATGTTGCTCAGTGCCCAAATGTTATAAATGACTACCATAATATGAGCAAAACAGTAAATCTAATCTTTTGCAGCATTTATATTTAACAGTCATAAAATCTACTTCTGAGTTTGTTGGTATTGGACTTTTGGGTTAGATGCTGCATGCCATATATCTGAATTACTTAGGTCTCTGAGTAAAGCTAATTTTTGTCTCTAGGACCAAGTGTATAATTTCCAAGGTGACAAGAAATCTCCCCCAGAAACCACAGAACAATAGAATTGAGCAAATGCTTGCTTCAAAATAGTTTACTGCCACAGTATCTGAAAATCTTATTGTGAGGCGAGTCAGCAAAGCATGACTACTCATCTGTCTTTTTTTTCCCATCCACTTGACAGAGGAAGAAATGTGCTCATTAGGATAATGTGGGTTTGTCCTGATGATTTTTTTCTCCATTAATGTATAGTGTGATATGCAAATGAGGACATATGCTCTGCATTCGGGATAAAAGGGGTCCAAGCACTTTCCTCATTTTTGTTAGATCTTCAGGACTGCTTTTCAGGGAAAGCCTAAAACTTCTCCACAGTGAGCTTTAATTTTACTGTGTAACCTTCGTTGTGTGACTGTTGACCATGGTCCTTTGTGTGGAAATTTATTGATTTTGGTCCCAGGCCATGAAATGCTTTACAGAGCAAGACTTGGTGCATTCATCATTCTGTAGGAAGCTAGGATAGAGATCTGAAAACCAGTGCTTGGAATAGCTCCTCTTGTGGAGGTGCAATCTGCTGTGCCACTGGCTCACTGGACATGTTGAGGGCCTGCAAAGTGGAGTCAAGGATGAGTGCTGACATGAATAACCATGGTCAGTTATTGCCCATTGGCCTGGACAAGACTCTCAAGCACTGTTGAAATCAAAAAGTGCAAACAGTAAAAATCCATAGAGCAAAAAACATGGTCTCAAACCTCTCAACCTGACAGGAAATGACTGAGGACTTTGTATGAGTTTGAATATAATCTAATGATGATATTGTAAGTTGGAGGGTAGCCAGAGTCATAGAGAAGAGGAGGCAGTTGATGAGAGAAGAATTGTCTAGATAATGCATGCTACATGTGCCTGGGTGGTGACAGTGTTTTAGATGCCCACCACAGGAACAGCGGTTAGCTGGGTGGACCAGGAGCCACCTAAAAACAAATAAGGTAGCTGGGGCAAGCTGCAGTCATGAAGTTTCTCACATTTACCTACTAAACCAATCCAAGTAAACTCCCAGCAACAAAGTGGTAAATGAAAATATCAAAACAGTGAGTTTCAGGTTGACTTGTTAAAGACCTCTCTGGCAAATGAGGTAGTTACAGAAATCATTTAATGTAGTTCCACACATCGGTGTTTGAGCAGGAGAGGACAGGACGCTTGGGGTGGGGTAGTTATGGTAGGTTGTTACCCTGCAAATAAGATTTTACTCTCATGATAGGGACAGGAGTGTCTTCCTTATTCCTTACCTCAGTGCAGCATGCCGTGTGTCTCCTCTTTCAAGTGGCAGACAGGTGTCTAACAGACAGATCCCACTGCATGAAAAAGATGAGAGGTGTTTGCTCTCACTAATTTGTCTGGTTATCAAGCTCAGGTATTACCCACCAGTGGGTCCCAGAGCCAGGAGGGAATGCTTTGCCAAGGTTTACTGATCTTCATGCCCACTTCTCTGCAGTGATGTGCTATTAAAACTGCAAGTCATAAAGCTATCAGAGCAGGGACTATAACATGTACCAGTAATGTGACAATTCCCACTTCATAATGAAATTGGCAGGTTAAAGAAGGGTTGCTTTTAAAAAATGAAAATAGGAGTACAGCATGGTAAAAAGTAATTTGCCTTTTACTATAAATAAAAGACCTGAAACATGAATTCTGTTTGTGCTGGGTGAGATCCTACCTGGTGCTTATGACACAGTAAGTGAATCTTGGATGGGAATAAGATGATTTGCATTTTTTGTATGCCACTTAATGTAATGATCATCTGGGAAAAAAAAAAAAAAAAAAAAGCTTTCCTTTGTAATAATTTAACAGTAGATTATAACATGCCAGGGAAAATGTGGAAATAACAGATTTTGTGAGCACTGAGTGTGTGCATATATATTCTACTATAATGCTTACAGCCTCTGAGCATACGGAAGAGGAGCTATTTATTCTCAAGATGACTTTAAAGTACTCTTTTTTAAAATGCTTTTTAAAATGAAATTGGTACTTTCAAAGAATTTAACATAGAAAATTAAGAGTTTAAAAAAAACAAAAACAAACCCACCAGTTCTTTTGGGGCTTCATTTTTAGTTAGCTATGCATGCTTGGAGGAGCATAGAACTTGCACTCAGAATTGATCAAACTATATTTTGGGTGGTTAATAATGTCTAACAGCTTCTATAAACCATAGTGTTTATGTTCCTGATCCGTATTTATTTGTTTACACATCTGACTATATTAAACACAATAACCACAAAAGAAAACAAAGGAGTCACAAAGTGTTATCCATATCTGTAGGTATATGTCATAAAGTCTTTATATAAAATCAATGGTTTTTTTTTTTCCCCTGAATGCTTGTGTTTTTCATTCTTTGTTTTTCCTAACTTGGAGTGCTTCAGATCAGGATCTTGGTATCTGATGGTGGAACAGCTCTTTGAAAAGAGATAGGAAGTCAAGAGCCTCTGGGGCAGAACTCTCTTTGGGGTAATGAGATAATACCACCACTGAGTCTTAAATAGGAGTCTCCAACATCAGACTACTATTAAAGAATTCTGGTCTGTTTGGTGTTTTCCTGGACATATTAAATCTTTTCTCACCAAGAGGTTCTCAAGAACTAGCATGATCTTGATGATATGATTCATTTGACAGCATTTCCAGATGATTTCTTAAGATTAAAAAGAGCGGGGGAAAAAAATGGCTATTTCAGTAACATATCACACACTGCATTCTAAATGATGGACTGTTAGTGTATATGTATCCTGAGTTCACTATGGTGACTGTTATCCAGTTAGAAACTATGCTTCCAAAATACATGAAACAGGCTTAAAATGGATGGAAAAATGAAAAAAAAAATTTATTTTTTGGCTGTTTACTCCTATTCTTGACCATGCAACTCTATCACATTTTTAAGCTTTAATTTTTACTTAAAGCTTGAAATATGTTTGCTTGTTGCTAATGAAAGGTGGGATTTTCTTCTGTTCCCTTGTCTCTAGGAATTTGGGCTTTAAGATAACATGATGTCTCATAAGAATACTAAAAGAGAATAAAATTGCTCAAAAGAAAGCGGTAACAAATGATGTGCAGAGGTCTCTTGATGCCACATTGTCATGTGGGAAATTCTTCAGTGAAACGGATTCAAATGAGTATTTCTTAAACACAATTTTGATTTTTTTCAAAAATACTCATTTTACTGCTGAACCTGAAGTTTTGACTGTGCTGCAAATTTTGATATCACCAGCCCAATGTGGATAAATATATGTAATACCCTGGAGAAAAACAATCTTGACTCTCCATGTAGACTGATGGGCTCTGAATTGCATGCTGCCACTTAGGAGTGAGATCTTGGAATTATAATGACTTGCTGCTATGAAAGCATTAGTTTAATGCTCAGCAGTGATAAAAATGTAGATTGAATGTTAAGAATTATTAGAAAATGAACAGAGAACAAAATAAAATGCATAAATCCCGACAGCGTTCATGTACCCTCTTCTTAAAACAGATAGTGGAGAACTGGAGAAAGTGCAGAGGAAGGAAGTAAGGAAAGTATGGAAATGCCTTCAAACAAAGAGTGACTTGTAAGACTTCATTGAGGAAAAAGTATAGTGAGACTCATTACTCCATGCCTCTTTCCAACGAGATCTAGGTGTCTATGAGCCTGGCACATAAGCACTTCAAAACTACCTTTTTTCTTACGCAGTCTATATTTAGGTGTGGAACATGTTGTGAATGCTGAGGCTTAACACAGGCTTAAGGGACCAAAAAAATCCCCAAAAACCCCACAAAAAAAAAAAAATAAAATAAAAAAAAAAATCCATGGAAGTATATCCCATTGTGGATCTACTAAGATGTAACTGCTGGTATAGAAGACCCCAAATACCTCTTTTGGGAAAACCACTGATGTGTGTTTTCATACTGTTCCCCAGACATCTGCTGTTGATTACTGTTGGAGACTGGCTCCTGGGCCAGGTAGACCTTTGGTCTGAGTACAACTATTCCTGTCATATTTAGCAGCACTGGAAGAATTTGGCAGCAGAGGAGCTAGGCTGTTACTCAGAGCAGATGAAGCTTATTGAATTTGAAGAGTTTGTGACTGTAGGATCCATTCAGATCTTGGTACTTGATATGAACTAAATCTAAAGAACAGGGTGAAAAAGGGATGAAAGAAAGGATCTATGCTTCTCAAGGCTATTGCTGCAGGCTGGCTGAACAGAAAAAACAGGGGCATGGGCAAGAAGAGTAAAGAATAAACCCTTCTGACATAGATAACTGCTGGCTTCAAACTCCCTTGTAGCCTATGGTGAGAGCACATGATTTTAGGCCCCTCCTCTTAACTTGGTAATTTGGGGCTTTGGAAAAGCCCATAAAGAGCCATGTCCACAGTGCTGTGGTTTGATAGGAAATGTAAACAAATCATGACTTTTACTTGCCAGCTGATTAAACTGATGTAGGTAGGTGCTTGTTTCTCACACCATTCTCTTCTGATCAGTGAAAAAGGCTCAGGACTGGGATGTAGCCGATACTGCAGAGCCCCAAGGCCAGTGGATGTGCCTGAGCCTGCTGTTTACCAATGTGTCTTTTTAAAACCCTTTTACACAGCTGAGCTGAGTGGGGAAAAGTGTAAGTGGAGACTTGCTTATTTTGCAGAAAAGCACTAAATCTGATTCTGGAATATATTAGAGCAGCCCATAAAGCTTCCAGTGCCGTGCTCTGGCAGCTCTATAGACTCCATGTCCAAGCTTATATCCAAACCTATATCACATAAAACTACACAGACAATGGTTCAAGTAAGCCCCTGGGCTCCTAGGCACAATTATATCAACATTTGCCTAAGTTCAATATTTATATTCCTTAAGAAATAGCAACAATCAAGGCAGATCAAGGGAGGTTCTCCTCCCCCTCTACTCTGCCCTGGGGAGACCTCATCTTGAATACTGTGTTCAGTTTTGGGCTCCCCAGTTTAAGAGGGACAGGGATCTGCTGGAGAGGGTCCAGTGGAGGGTTGCAAGGATGCTCAACACCAGGAGGAACTTCTTTATAATGGTTACAGAACACTGGCACAGGCTCCATAACCTCCACAGAGGTTATGGAGTCTTCTTCTCTGGAGCCTTTTAAGGCCTGTCTGGATGTGTTCCTGTGTGACTTGAGCTAGATTCCATGGTCCTGCTCTGGCAGGGGGATTGGACTTTTGGTCCCTTCCAACTCACGACATCCTGTGATCCTGAATTCACTTTTTAAAAACTTATTTCCCACCCCCCCCAAATTTAAAACATTGAAATTTCAAAATTTAGTGAGAAATTACATTTGGGAATTGCTATACTTGGAGTCATCAAAAGAACTGTTATCAAAGACTTTTGTGAAATCAACCCAGTTTGTTTTGGCTTTATTATTCTGATTTTCAAGTGATAACATATTTGAAACATTAACTTTTATAGCATATAGTGATTGAAGCGATGCAATTTAAATGAAGTTATGTAACCTTTTAGAAGTAAACCCAAATAATTTTCTCTATTTTTTTTTTTTTTATGAACGCAATACATTTCTACAGATTGTTGAGTCAGCACTTGCTAATGCAAAGCAGTTTTTCTGGAACTGCTTCAAACAGTCCTTGCAGGATATAAGACATTTAAAATTCCAGCATGTAGATAAAAGCCTTTCTCCTAAAAAAAACCCAAAAAAAAACCCCCAAAAAACCCCAACAAAGCTCTTTACTCTAAAAAGCCAAATTATACAAACCAAACAAATGTTTATGTTTTGTGCTTGCATGTCACACATGAATGCTTGTGAATATAGTCTAACACATTTGACAGTTCTGCTGGTCTGACTTAGTACTTAATTCTGCTTTCTCTCTCCCCTCCCCAAGTTTTTGCACAGTATCTGCTTTCATCTTTACTTATTAGTACTGGCTATAGTCTGTGTTGTATTCCATCCCATGCAGCAATGCTCATAGGAGTGTTTTGAAGTTAAAATAATTTTCCAGCATTGATTTTGTACTCTGCTGTACTGTAATAACTCTTTCATCTTTGTTTTTAAATGCCATTTTGGAAACCACAGATACTCAGACTTCATACCTTGCTCACAAGAGGAACAAAGGCTGAATGCTGTTTAGCTCCAAGTGTCAATCAGGACATAACAAGTTAAATAGCAGCCAACACATTGGCAGATGAGTAACACAGAGTGGTTACTAAGCAGTGCCGAGTGCTGTTTGTCCTAGTCTACCTCAGCAGCTTAATGTGTTTACTTATTCATCTGCATCTGTTAGGGTGTAGCCAATGTCAGTAGTGGGTAATTTTCCCAGTAGAGACAAGGTTTTGGGGCTTGTCTTACAAACCCATCCAGACCTGGAGGATATTACTGTGATTAAACTAATTGATTTCAATAGGTACTAATCATACAGGCTCTGGCAATGAACAGTGATGAAAAACTTCAGTGTGCTGTGTCCTTTAGACTGCAAATGCTTATTGAGGTTCACTCATTCTCATGTCAAGATAAGAATGATTTTCCATCCTGGTTTGGGTATGTATTTGGCTTTTCTGTAGCTGTATCCTAGGCTAGACAGATTCACTTTATCAGCCACAATTTCCTACTAGGAAATAGCCTGTGGATAAGTCAGATTCTGAGCAGTGTAAGACGTTACTATTTAACACCTATTACAGGATCTGATCCATCAAATGGAAATTACCTGACAAGTTGCCCTACATGTCTGTTTAAACACTTACTCCAGTGGTAGTATTTACTGTGCCCTAACTGGTAGAGCTGGATACGGGGATGGCAAATTGCTGCTTCATGGACCAGGATTTTATCAAGGTTGGCTTAAATGCAGAGAGACTCACTCCTCCCCTTTTCCTGACACCAGCAAGGAGCAGATGAGCAAAGGCTGTGAGCAGGATCACCGTGGTGGTAGTATTAAGGAAGCAGGGATCACTGCGGGCTGGAAAGGAAGGGGCTTTCCTCCCCTCCCATCTTCTGTGCCAACAAACCACCTGCAGCTTGTCAGCCTGGCTGCTGTGTCTTACATGTTGAATATAACTTTTAAATAAAAGATTTAGCCTGAGCCAGGGATTGCATCTGGGTGTGTGTGAGGGAAGAGGTCCACCAGGCACGCTTTATCTTGGGAAAATGTTCAAGAGCATAATGTAGCACTGCTGCTCCCTCTCATTTGGAATAGCCTTTATTTCACCACAGCTTTCAATTCAGTCTGTGCTGGCAGATGAGGGATGCAATAAGCCTGATTAAATTTCCATGATTTATATATCTGCAGCACATCGAGTCCATAATTAAGACAATGGGGGACAGAGGCCCCAGCTGTGATGTACAGAGACCTTCAGATGTCATACAAGAAAGGGACGTGTAAGTGAAAGAGTACAAGTTAAAACGGAGACAGTGCTGATCAGTGTATTGGGTGGTAGTCTCACTATAGTAGTATCTCCTTACATCTTTTGCAGCCACATTGGAAGAAGAGGAAATCAAGGCAAGCTCTTCAGTAACTTATATTTGGTTACTTGAGTCACAGAGAGATGTTAAACCAGAGTCTGTTGGGAGAAAGGTGATTGGAATGTAAGTGCCTGTGGTGGAGACTAGTATTGTGAATCTGGAAAACAGAATGGGGTTATAGTGAGGACCTGCTGGCACCTCTGTGGAAAACTGTAGAAGGAATCAGGAAGATCCTCTGACTCATTTAGAGGAGAGGAAGGAGAAAATGACCAAGCTGAGTGAGGTTCAAGATTTCAAGATGAACAGAGGAGTTAATTGTGTTGAATACAGTTGACAAATGGGGAAATAGCAATGCTTAGTTATGGCTGAATGCAGTTCTGGAGAGACCAGTTTGAACATGATACAAACAGGACACTCATCTTTCACATATAACAGGTACATAGTAGTTTACAGAGGTAATATAGGAGTACCTGCAAGGTGGGTTTGTACACAATGCATGCACCATAGGCACTATAACTTTGGGATAAACCAGAGACAGAATTTAAGAATATACAATGTAGGTATCTACAAAGGAACAATGTGGAAACAAGTTCACAAAGTATCCAGTCACTGACAGCACCTGAAGCCACCAAGGCAGCATCAAGTGAATCAGTCCCAGCCTCACAGCAATGGACATCTTAGCTTCTGATTCTGTTGCAGAGGGTGGCCATGGCTTTGACATCAGAAATCCCTTATTCCTGATCTCTGTTAGGAGTCTTTTCAGACAGACTGACATGTGATCCTGTCCCTGTCAGATAGTGAGACCAATACTAATTGGAAATTAATGGGGAAACCAGACAGAGATACAGAAATTAATACTTGGGGGAGCTCAGAAAGACCAGACTGCAGTTTGCTGAAAAATAGGAAGATTTTCTCTGGATTTTAGGAAGGGCAAAATCTCCGAAGTTAAGTGGATCTGTTGTGTCAGGGAAAGCAGAGCATGGCTTTTTTTGGCCGCCCACTGTTTTCTGATCTGAGGTGCACATCTCGGGGTAGAAAGAGACAGGCAAGTGGCTATGACATACTCCCTGGCTGGAGCTGAGGATGGCTGCTTTGTTGCCTTTTGGGGGCGAATGGCCCTGCTGGCTTTTGCATGCCAGGCAGGCTTCTCATCTCTCCTCCGTGGCCAGGCTGGTGGTACCACATGTGCTGTGCAGCCCTGAAGGTCAGATGGCCAGGCTGGTTGGCAGGGCAGGAGTGACAGCCGTCCCAGGCGCCGGCAGGGCCGCAGGAGGAAGCAGGCATCCATCATATTGTTACAGCAAGGTGCAGGCGGCACAACACCTCCTGCCACACGAATGCCTTTCGTGCTGACTCGCAGTAACCCCAGCTCAGATGTCACCAGTGCATCTGCAATGACAGCGCGTTCCTAGATTAGTACAACTGCCTTGCAGTTTGCTCTCCTGGAGTATTTCTCCCCTCTGCCCTGGGCAGGTAGTGGAGGCTGGGAAGAGCGCTGCTGGTGGTATTCTGGCTTCCTGTCTCCTTCCACCCTGGCTGGAGCAGGGGGTGAGAGGCCAGGCGCCTCTCTGCAGGGCTTTGGGAGGTGCCACTCGAAACCAGGACGAAAGGGCAGCAGGGATGCCACCTCCACCAGCTCCTTGGGGTTGGGCTGCCTGGTGGTGGAGACCTCCCTACATGACTGGAGACAATGGCCATGGCAGAGACCGTGGCCATTCTCCTCTCCTCTTGAGCAGAGCACGTCGTTAAGAGTGCTGAGTTCCCTCCGTGCTGCTCCGTATGCCCATCTCTGCAGCACTGTTTTCCTAATTCATTACCATCTTCTTACCTCCACACCTGTTTGATATTGCATATTCCATTTGGAAATACTGTCCTTTTTGTCCCCTTTTGACGCCATCTGTTGACACAACCCTGCGTGTGTGTGTGCGCGGCTGGGTAAGATCCAGCTGGCACACGCAGGAGGTGAACGCATTCACATCTCCCGAAATCGCTGATTCAGGGAGGGGAGGTGGGGGTGGAGGGGGTGTGTGTGTGNCTGGGTGATAGTGCCAGGCGTTATCAATGCACAGCCATCCTCTCAGCCCCGCCTGCCCTCCCCGCGGCCCCGACGTGCCTGTTGTAATCGGGGGAACAATGGCAGAGGCAGAGTGCCCGGCACAAAGACAACAGCTGCACTCCCGGGTCAGGCTTCGCAGCCTCCCCGCACAATGGCCATGTGTAACCCCAGCCCGCCGCCCGCCTCGGAATAATTTATTTATAGATGCAATATCTCTCGCTTTCTCTCTCTCTCTCTCTGCCCTATTTAAGAATGTCTTTTCATAAATGCATGGAAATTGAAATTATTCTCCACACTTCCCCCCTCCCCCCCCCAAAAAGATTATGGTATCTGCTCTGTACAGATAAATGGCATCGTTTTGGGAGGGGAAGAGGGAGAAAAGCCATTGGAGTATATGACATTTATAAAATGGGGAGAAGTTGGTTTATTCTGACTTGTGCATTTGTTTGTTTGTTTCTTTTTTTTTTTAATTAAATATATTTCATTGTTAGTGTCTTTGTAATAGCAGGCACATGTTTTAAGACAGGAAAGTAATAGTGAAATAGGGAAAAAGAGCCCTTTTAGGCTATGAATGGCAGCCTTGCCTCTGGGAGACATGACTGGTTACCTCTCTGGTGGTAAAACCTCTTTCACCCGAACAAACTGTAAGCATGAGCATCTGCTCAGCATGGAGAATCTTCTACCATCCAGGAGACCATGAGTCATCTCTCACATGAAAATATGGTCAGCCCACTGCTTACTTCTCTTAAATGGAGAGTGTGCAGCTTACATATCATCTATATGTGTACTTTAACACAAGATCAGAAATGAGGATGGTCACCTAACTCCCTAAAAAGAACCAAAACTAGTATAAATATTTCTGTCACCTACCTCACCCAGAAAAACCCTAAAATCACTAAAAATGTCTCTGTCGGCTAGCTTCCTAAAAATAATTAAACCCAGTAAAAATATTTCTCCTAATAACTTCTTCAGGGCGTTAGATTCAATTGCACATCGTATTTTTTTAACAGTAATTCTGCCATTGAAATTATTAAAGTTTTTCTTTACTTTGACTACAACTGAGTTAAAATTCATTTAAATCCTGCTCTCTGAATGCAGACAACCTGTATACCAGTTTACTGTGTAAAATGATTCAGTTTATGGATGGTGACCCTGGAGACCTGGAGCACTTTGTCAGTGCAGTTTGTGTGCTTGTGAACATACCTGTTAGGTATGTTCACAAGGAAAATGTGAGAAGGTACCTCCAAACAGGAGAAAGCTTTGGTGCCACTAAATACTCTCCAAGCACTTCCACCAGGTTTACCAACAACTGAAAGCTCCTACATGCCCACATAATGTAAAATGCACATTGTGAGTCACTGTGGAATAAAGAGGATTTTTTTTTCTCTCTCTCTCTTTTTATTATTTTTTTTTTCCAGATGACAAACACCGTATACAACATTATCAGTGCTTCTGCAAAAAGTGTGCTGGAAAAATGCACAGCCTCTTTATATCATTCCCTCCTCCATCTCCTGTGTCCTCAGGAAAAGCCTGATGACTGGCAGCTGGTGGACTGCCCTATTATCTGAGCCTGCGTCCAGTCTGGCTAATTACAGTCACTGATTACTAAACACTGAGCAGCACTGTCACCTGCCTTAGCCTGACAGGATTATACCATCTGTGCCACATGGCCAGGGTATGGAAAGCTGGTGAAAGGTCACAAAAAGGGGCAAATAGCCCTTAATGGGAGGTAAATGTGTGTTTACAGACCTGACAGCTGACTGTCATTAGAGCATATATACATATTCACAGCTGAAGATACTTCCCCAGGAAGAATAAGGGGTATAGGAAGTATGACTTTGTCAGGCAGTTGGTTTTTGCTGGCCCCAAAATAGGTGTCAGTCACTGGAGAGAAACTAAATATGCTCCTGTTGGACACAATGGAATAACACAAGACCAGACGTTTTCTCTCAGTAGCTCATCAGATCTTGTCAGCAGGGCACCTAAAATGTCTGAAAAACCTGATCTGGTGCAACTGATGCAAACCTTTGTGCAGGCAAAACTGTCTCCTTCAAAGGAAACAGTTGGATCTGTTCAGTTTGTGCTTGCAGAGGTGCCACGGTGGACTTGTCTAGCTCACTGAAGAGCAGGCCTGTTCTCCAGAGAAGGTAGCAGTGAAGGACCCATAAGCTGGGGGTCTCACCTCTCCAGTACCTTGTTCCAGGGTAGGTTGTGCATCCTCTTACCCTCAATGTCTCCACTAACACTGCTCTTTTCTACACCTTTTCTCTCATCAACTCCTATGTTGTACCTGCTCTTTGCTCCACCCAAGCCTCTCCTATGACTGCTGTTTTTAATCGCTTGCATACTAGAAAAATCTTCTCCCAAATACATGTGACAGTGCTTGGGGTTGTTCATCCTGGAGAAGGTTCTGAGAAGACACTCTGGCATCCTTTCTATGCTTAAGAATGATGAGGGTAATCTTTTTAGCAGTGCCTGTTGTGACAGGGCAAGACATGAAAGTTTTAAACTAAAAGGGGAAGATTTAGACTAGACAAAAGGAAGAAATTTTTACTCTGCCAGTGTTGAAACACTGCCCTAGGTTGCCCAGAGAGCTGGTGGAAGCCCTATCCCTGGAAACACTCAAGGTTGAACAGGGCACTGAGCAACCTGATGTACTTAAAGATGTGCCTGCTCACGGTAGGTAGGTTGGAGTAGATAACCTATAAAGGTCCCTTCCAACCCAAATGCCTCTGTTCCTTCTTGAGCACATCTGAGACTACCTGTGGAGAAGCTGTGACACAGTCTGACATGTTCACAGGGTTGCTGATCTTCTGTCATTAGCTGCACACTGAGGACTGCCACCACCTTCTAGAGCCACTCTACCAGGCATAGTTTGTGGTCTGGTGGCAAACTGCACTGTGCCCTGTGTGGTTCTGCCATTGGCCCTTGGAAAAAGAACATCCTTCTTACCATATTATGCCTGAAATATATGGAATTTTCAGCCAGAAAAGCAAGCAGTCTGTGGAGCCAGGACTGATTTATTTCAGCTAAGACATGGTGTCACACACTCACTACCTTGCTTTTGTTTTTCTTCCTTGGATTTCTTGCCTAGGCTTTCTCTTTGCTGTCAAATTTGTGTTATGTTTCTCCACTTGTGTTCTATTTGTCTGGTCATTATTTACCAGGTGTTTATGTGAATGTAAGACAGATGTTTCCGTGAAGAAAAGGTGACTACAAATAGCCTTGCATACATCAAATTACCCATTAGAGAAAAACACATGGATCCCCAAAAGGTGCATATATAAGTCATAACTGAAGTGGTTTTGCTTTTAATAATGAGTGTAATCTTCTCAGAAACCAAAATACAATTTATTTCATGTCAAAACAGGTGAGCAACATTTGACAGCCACTGAGTACAGGAATTTTTCAAATGGTATCAAATGAGGATGTCTAATAGTCTGAACTTGCAGATCTGACTTGAGTGCTTTCCCAACAGCTGCTCTCATTTTTCCTCTGGTGGGATCTTTAAAATTGATCTCTAGAGCAGACACATTCAAAAAGCTCCTTCACATACACACACACACACGTGCATAGGTTCACTAACCTGCAATGAAATCAGGCAGGGTGTGGGCAGCATCAGCCTCACAGACTGGGGTTGGGATACTGGAGCAGAGGTACACAGTGATGATCCAGAGGACTGGGAGGAGAGGAGAGAGGTGAAATTCTGTGGTACAAAATGCCATTCCAAGGACAATCAGGGAAGCATTTGTAACCCCTCTGGTTACCATCAGCTACCATTTCACTGCTTGAGTCTCCTCTGGGTGAACACAGACCAGCCTGGCACTGCATACAAGCCTGGTCAGCCATGCTCAGAGCAGATAAGCACAAGCTGCAGCAGGTATGGAAGGCAGTTCTTGGGTAAGCAGGGGACCTGGCAGCTTAATTTGAGAGACAGCTTAGGGAGTGTAGCTCATTTAGCTCCTCAAGACAAATGCTGAGAGGGAAAAAAGTGATTGCTCGCTCTAAATTTATCAGCAGAGGCAAATGCCAGAGAGGAAGAGGAACTGTTTAAGGTGAAGGACAATGTTGGCATAAGAACAAATGAGTGTAATCTGGCTATGAATAAATTTAGGCTGAACATTAGAAAACGGTTTCTAACTATCAGACGAGTGAGTTCTCAGCTTTTTAATAGGAACTCAAGAAACCCAATTCCTATTCAGTCCAATTTGATAAGATTATTAAAAAGCTGACTGTGATAGGATGGGACTGGTCCACAGCTTAGAAGGTCTTCTCTGTCCCCAAGCACTGAGGGATGCAGGTTAACTCAATGAGAATCCTGTCTCAAATATTCAGTATATAAATACTCTTCATTACATAAAGGCTTTTCAAAAGCTGGGACTGAAATTGTCATGAGAGTGCCCCAAATTTTTCATTCTTTGGACAGTAACGTCTCTCTCTGCTTCTTCTATGCACCTGTGAAATACCAAAGATAATTCCACTGCTCCTTCCCATTTAATCACTCTGGGGTACTATGAAAAGACCCTCACTGTGGTATTATGAAAATATAATATTTACTGTTTGTGTAGTGCTCAGGAGTGCTGTGAGGATGAGTACCAAAGGAAAAAAAGCTGCACTGAAATTAATAATTTTGGCTGCACAGCTAGGTTTGAATTACACGTAGTAAATCATGCCTAGGGCAACACACTGAGTGAGAGGAAAATAAAATATTGAATAGCTGCTCATTAAGTGAACACCATCTATTCCGTGAACTGAATGAGGCAGGGTCCCATGGAAAATACAGCATATAGGTTTGTAATTGAAGATTAGAAAGGGGCTGAATTAAAGTTGCTGAGACTTTCCTTGTGCCTTTCCAGCACCAAGGACTAAGATTAGTTTTTTTTCATTTGTAGTTGACCCATTGGCCAATCACATCTGCACACAGCCCTGTTGTACCTGATTTACAGCCAGGGGAAGCCTTGTTCATGCATGGCATGGAGGTGGTTGTCAGGCTGTGCAAGTTCTGGCATGATTCTTCTTCCAGAAGACAGGAGGGACTGCCTGGACCAACCACCCTCCTATCTCTCCAGCCTGCATGCAAGCAGATGCTCCAGAGAGTGCTGTGTGAATAACCCTCACAGTACTCTGCCCTTGGCACACAGGGTGGGAAAAGAATGGGAGGGTTACACCAGCTCACCCACAATCAGCCTCTCAGAGTCAGGCAGATAATAGTGTTCTGTCTCATGGTGAAACTGGAAATTTATTTTCTTCCAGCTTGAGTCAAATCTTGTCTCCAGAAATTCTCTATAAATGCAAGCTGGAGGAATGATTAAAATGCTGGCTGTTGAGCCATGATGACTGAGTAGTCTGTGCAAACTACCTTCCCTGTGAATTTGGAAGTGTAGTTGGTTTTGGGTGTGAAGCTCAGGCTTTGGGTGTGATCTCAGGGCCACTACACAAACTGCCAGGGTGAAACAGATACAGTCCCAGGAACCCACACTCATTTCAGACCTTGCAGTTTTCTTGAAAGCAAGAGTTTGGAACAAAACCTGAAGATATCAATGAGGCAAAAAAATATTTTGTCAGCATTTTTTCAAAGGAGTTACAGAACTATGGGCCATACACTGAAATAAGTGTGGCCAGACCAGCATAGTCAAGGTGAGTTATGACTGAGCCGCATAGGCAGCCAGCAGTAACTCACCCCTGGCCACATCAAAATTTGATCCCAGTTTGTATAGCTGTGTTAGAGCTGGAGTGGTTGGTGTGCCACCACCAAATGCTAAGAACACAAAATCTCACTAGTTTTGAAACAGTTTTGAAGCAGAGGAGGAAGTTCTAGCATCCTTACTAAGTTTGTGTCTTCCTGTTTCTTAATACCAAGCTCTTCCCTCAGCTGAGGACTGAATCCTAGAGTGGAGATGCTCAGCTAATTTTGGACAGCCTTTGTTTTCAAAGTGGGCACTACCAAAGGAAGCAAAGGCCTTGGGAAACAAGAGTAATTTATAGGCTTACCCAGAATACTTGGCTGGATATTCTTTGTGTGAGTTGGTACAAAGGAGTCTGGTGTGACTGCCTGTACTGTGCAAAGGCAGACACACCCCGTATTTAAAATATTCCTGTTTTTATTACTGTAGTCGATCATATTTCCACGTTTGTTTGTCACAGTGTGTATGCCTGTAATTATGTGCTGATGGCGCATTCTTGCTAGCCAAAAATATTATCCAAAAATACAGAGCTATCTCTAGATGCAGACCTTGTTTTTGACAGCAGTGTTTACTATTGAATCACAAACCACAGAAAACAGTGATTTGCACCAGAACAGCTAATGCATAACAAGTGTGCTGAACACTACTTTTGCATAGGAAGAGGGAAGGAAGAAAAACATATTTATCTCACTAGTGGTTGAATGATAGTGCAAACCAGTAATTATGTGTAAATTATGACCTTGCCCCCTTGCAGTCAGCTCCTCAGTAAACACGACTGCATTTAATTCCCATCCCCTCAGCAATAAACAGCATTGTTTTCCAAGCAAATGAAGTGCTTCTCTTCATATATATATATATAAAACATNTAATATATTTATATATTATATATTTTAAAAACATATTTATATATATAAAAATATTTTAAAAATATATAAATTTTTTTTTCAAGTGAAAACCTGTGTTTTTAGAGATCAAAACCTTACACAGAATGCTGGGCTTTTTGCAGATTTTGGGGTTTTCGTTTAAATAAAATAGTAGTGGTAAAATACTATGTTTTATAAATTCTAATCTCTTCCTTTAAACTTTTCTGTTACTAAAAAATATTACACACAAATTGACAGTTTAGGGTTTTGGGGATTTTTTTTTTTTTTAAACATGTATATTTTTTGTTTTCATCTGACATTCTGTAACATTTCCAAAGCTGTATTAGTGTTGAAAAGTTGCAGAACATAAAAGTGATGGAAGAAGCCCCTGACTGGAATATTGTGTAATGAAAATGGAAATAAAGCAAAATAGAGTGATGTCGTGGGAGGAAAATGGGAAGGAAGCACAGAAAATTGCATTTTAAGAGCTACAGGTTAAGAGCACTAAAAAAAAAAAACAAACCAAAAACCACACAACAGAGAATCTTACTGAAGTGTAAGTAGTTAGTGGAACTTATTTCAACTTTTGAACATTTCTGATTTTTCTGTTTAAACAATAACAGGCAGGTAGGATTTGAGCCCCAGCACTTGCATGTTATGGTGCATCTCAGTGTGACCAACTATAGCTGCACACAATTACATGCTGTGGGTTGCTGAAGTGAGATTCATTGTTTCCTACCTTAAGCTGTCCTGTAAATTTGCTCTGCACTGTTAAGCAGATACCAAGTTCTGCCTAGAGACAGAAACGCTGCTGATGAGCAAAGAGGATCCTTAATGCCTAAGTGTGTTGGTGCTTATATTAAACTTTAGAAACATTCTGAATAAGAGACAGAAATCATGCTTCCATGAATAGTCACGCCACATTTCTTCAGCATTTCTCTTCTAATGTTCTCATGAAGCAGAGAGATGTGGTCTTGGTTTCAGTTCCTTGGCTTGGGTTAATACATAGCATATTTTGATGCAGAATTCCCTGGAGCTAATCCCCTTTTGTTGGACAAGCCTAAGAGAGATCATGGAGCCTCCTGGGGAACCAAGTGCCTTGGTGCCTATACCTGTATTGGACTGCTCTCTCCTGAGGTTTCTAGTGGCATGACCCATGGTGGCTGGAGCGGTTCCTGCCTGACACACCACATTAATTCTTCCCAGGAAACTCCTCTGGGATCTCTGCATGGACTCAGTGTGCACCACAGAAGCACAGGGATGTGCCAGAGGATGCACTGCTGCATTCCCATGGAGCTACTCCCTGTCCACGTAGGTGATGACTGTGGTTAGGTGCAGTGTAACCCCTTGTCCCAACAGGTAACAAGAGTCAACGACTCCACCTTAGCAGGGTTGGAGGCTTTAGTGGGTAGATGGGATTTAAATAATTGGCAAGGCCAGGAATAACACCTGGCTTAACCTGATTGAAGAGAAATCCTAGACTGACTGTGCGTGTGAAATGCTACTCACTGGTGTTTCTCTGCTGGAGTGAGAAATAGGTTTGCTCCTATGATCTACCTGGAGTTTGAACATGCTTTCCCCCACTAAGACACACCTTTAAATGCTTTGCAAATATCAGCAAACTCAGTTTCACAATGGGAGTTTCTGCTGGCAGGCAGGCTGCATCATCAATTTTTGGATGAGGAAATTAGGCAGAATTGGTGACTGGCTCCAGGCCACATCACTGTGTCTGCATGGCACTGAGAAGCACTGTAGAAACATACTGGGGCTGGCACAGATTTGTATCAGAATGGGGCTCCACCCCAGCTAATTAGTCTGCTGGGGAGCAAGGTCCATCCAGCGGGGCAGAGAGCCCTGCTAATGCAATCCTGCCTCCAGACTCCTCATGTGTGAGTCCCATGGCTGCCCTGCAAAGTTCTTCACATTCCCCCATGGTCCCTTCTCAGGCTTCAAGGACTGACTGAGGAGTGAGGTACATCTTGTGGCTTGAGAATAATGTTTCTGAGAATAAGTTTCCAGCAGCTGAGGTGAGAGCTGGGAGCTCAGAGGTCCTTTGTTTTTATTCCATTTTTACTTTAAAGTAAAAAAAAAAAAAATTGTTTTTGAGCAACAACAATGAAAAAAGAGGGTTAATTAAAAGGACCCAAACCCTAAAAATAGGTTAGGGTAGTATGTGAAATAGTCGTCAGGAATTTGCTGTGACTCATTGGCTGATTGTAAACTACAACGCAGGGAGAGCCTGACTCAGCAGATGCCGGAGCCTTCAAAAGGATTAGAGATGTTGCCAAGGTGTTCCACCCTTTCTTCCCTCTTTAAATGTGTCTTAAGTATCTTAGTCTTGCATGTGTGCTATTGAGTTGGCATATCCAGAGTGGTGAGCACTTAAGTATCAGATTTTCCTGATTTGATTATATCTGCATGTGCACATCGTTTAGTCATTCTGCAAGTAGCAAAATCCCTTCCACACAATTCAAACCCATCTAGCTTTATTAACACAGTTGCTGCAAACATTTCAACATAGGTGATTTAAAAAAAAAAAAAAAGTCCCTAACCTAAATCTTCATTAAAAAAATATTTGCAATCCAGATATGCCCCTTGGACCTCAACTTTCAGCCCCCCAGTATGCCTCCAAGAGCTGATGTATCCTTGTGATTTCTCAGGGAAATTGCCCTTGTGGGACTTCTTCCCTGCAAGACAAGGTATTTTCTAAGAGGCCAAGACACTTCCCCACGCCTCCTGCCAACTCATTTCCTAACTTCTGCCTTGGTGTAATCGTTTTAGCTGAAAAGATAAAAATGTAGGGAGTTGGTTTATACTTACAAAGTTTTGCTGGCATGGCAGTGGTATAATTACGACAGCACAATCCCTGTGAGTTCAGTCCTGCCATCAAAAGGCCTTTTTGTTGTTGTTATAATGTAATCTGTTCAGCAAACTGGTTTAATTCCTACCAGCATAACAATGGAGTTTTTTTGCTGGTATAAGCTGTTTCTGTGCTTAGGGTGCTGGCTGTTGCAGGGCCAGTGCTGTATCTCCATTGGGTGCTGAGGTGCCTGGAGGATGAGCTGCTGGTTTTCCCCTTGCCAGCGAGGGCTAAGGCCATGTGATGTCTGTTGGGCCAAAAGGGAATCTCAATCCACCTTACAATCTGGCTTCTTTGCCTGAGCCCCCCAGTCCTATCACTTCCTGACATCCTAAAAAGTCCCTCCCCAGCTTTCCTGTAGGCCCCCTTAAGATACTGAAAGGCCACAATAAGGTCATCTTGGAGCCTTCTCCTCTCCAGACTGAACAGCTCCAGCTCCCTCAGTCTCTCCTCATAGGAGAGCTGCTCCAGCAGGTTGGGTGTTTTACCCTATGAGGTGGTTTTGGCTGGAAGGCACTGTGCTGTGGTATGTCCATGTGGGCTGACCTTCATCCTAGTGATGTGCCTCAAGCTTGCTCTTCTTAACTGGAGCTTTCCAAGAAATGGATTTCAGTCCAAAGGTGTGGAGCAGCTGCTTAGAAAGACTTATGGAGACAAAAGCTGAATCTGGGGATGAGGATGCTACACTGGAACAAAAGCAACGAAAATGGCACCATTAATAAATTGCTCTTTTGCTTTACTTGTTTAATGAAACAAACCTGACCATCTCCATCCTGGTTACCCTTGGATTGTTTAACCTGCCTATCTTCCTATGACATCTCAGGGTTAACAATCACCATGCCTTTAAATATATTTTTTTGGTCTCCTTTCTGATTACGAGATGATTTCTTTGAACTGAAAATAAGGCCCAAAGTCCTAAACCCTGTCTACAAGGTTGTACCTTCATCAGTAGCTCTCAAAATCACAGTTCTCATTAAACGTGACCTGCAGCAGTTGGGTTTGATCTGATTGATATCTAGGACTTGGTTTTTTTTTTTTTTTTTTNCTTTTTTTTTTTTTTTTTTTTTCTCTCTACAGCATATTTCTAATTCATTCAAGCATCTCTGCAGCAACTGAACCTTTCTGAGGCTTGCATTCAATTTACAAATTGAACATCTGAAGCTGAAAAATAGGCTCCATATTTCTGTGGTAAAGCAAGGTTTGCAAGGCCCCTGCAGAAAGAGCAGCAATGTTTTGTGGTTTGCTTCAGTTGACATGGGCTGTAATCAAGGCGTGAACCTTTTGATGCCCTCCCTGAGTGCACAGCCTGCTTCCCTAGATGAGTGTATCAGTGCAAGGGTTGGTTTGTTTTGTTTTTTTTTTAATAACACCTGCAGAGGAGTGGAGTGCTCTCTGGTTTCTAGTTCTGGCTACATGGTTGTAAGATAGCCATGCCAGTGCCATCCTTCAGGACATCTGTGAGCAACTTTGCTTTCCACTCACTGTTGTATGTCCTTGGTGTTAGTCCTCCATACTCTGTTGCTCAGACTCTTAAAAGATTATTTATACCATCTTCACTGGGCAATTTTCACAAGCTCGTTGCTTTAGACAATTTATGGATGGGATTTTTTCAGTAGTCTTGGATCCCAAGGAATTGTTTTACTCATCTCATACACATTAGAGAAAATATGCTGCAGATTGTTGTACCATTGCTGTGGTTAGTCTGTGCATATCTTGATGTGGGTTTGGTTTCTCCCCCCCTTCTTTGTTTTTCTCTCTGAGAGGCGATATTTCTTTTATATTACTACTTTTTTTTCCCCCAGCTGTAGCCTCTAGCACTTGTTTAGACTCTCTTAAGCTTCTCTATGTTCCCCAAATCATGCACCTCTTTATACCATCCAAATGTCTTGTATTTTTCAAGTGAAGTGCAGCTTTGCCAAGTAAGAGTTTGCAGAGCCAGGGTCTCTCAGTGGGAGTGCTGAACATGTACAAATGTCAGTAGATTTTCCAAGGAGCACCTGCCAGAGCCCTGCTGCGCCTCTACTACTTCAGACCAGTGCCTGGCACCAGAATTCTCTCCACAATAGTTTCCCCTTGGCTGGAGAGTGTGAGGTGGATTTACTTTAAAAAAAGAACAAAACCCACCAAACCCAAAAAACAAAACTTCTGAGCAGTTCTTTTGTCTCTCTTGCAGTGACCTCACATGAAAAAAATTGTTTCTTTTCTCTTGTCTTTGTCTGTTTAGCACTTTCTCCTGCTTTGGTCTGGAAGACAAAGTGGCCAAAGGGTGAGTTGATGACTGACTGCTCTTCCACTTCTGTTGGGATCTGAAGTCCTCATTCTGGGAACATACTTTTGAACTCCTTCTCATCAGCTCTTCACTGAACTTGAGCTCCCTCTCATTATTATCCCACTGATGATTCCCTTTCCTTTCAAGAATGGTTATTGATCTGCACAGTCCTTTACTGAGGAAGAGTTAATTCACCTCTCAATTATACAATACTCTTCTAACATTTGTGCCATTTCTCTGAAATTATTGTATCTTTCCTTCATTTTGCTAAAATATTAAATGGCAAAAACCTGTGACCTAGTCCTGAAGAAAACTGCCTAGAAACACTGCTGCCTCGCTCATTCCATTTATCTTTTAAAACCTATCTGAGAGAGAAATTCCTTTCTCTTTTAGTGCATATGAAGCTGAGTTTGGTTTCAGTCATTTCTTATGTGACTCAAAGCTGAAAGTCTTAGACAAATTCATTATTATTCTTATTGCAGTTCTGGTAGCTTTATCAACAAAGGTTCTCATCTGAATTCAAAATGTTATGATTTTTTTTTGCTGTGATCTACTCTCTAGAAATCTGTTGTGTGCTATTACTTTTCCTACTATCTCAGAACTCAGATCTTTTATCTGCTCTTCCAGTGTGCTCCAGGTTGAGCCTCTTGTTCTTGTAGTCATTGGGGTAACCTCAGTTCTCTTCCAGATAGTTGCAACTTAACAAATGCTTTATGAAAACCAATGTTAGAGGTCTGATGACCTACTCCAGTTCTTTGTATTTTGAGAGTAGAAGTTACCTGGACTAGTTAATTTCCACATATTTACCCTTATGTACTTTGATCTCACTTCTTGAGTGTTTCTGCCTTCATTGTTGATCTTCCTACATCTCTTAACATTTAGCTAATACTTAGGAGTTACTCTCAGCTTTCAGTCTTTTTAGATTATTTTCTGTATTGTCATGGTTGTTGTGTCTCTTTTTTTAAGCAAGCTAAGATCATAATACTTGTTTGGGATTTGTTTTGTTTGTTTGTGGGGTTTTTTTTTAGTTTTGTGTTGCTGTTATTGGTTTGTTTATTAGAGTAGCTTGTTTTCATTATATATATAGTGGACCTATATTTAGATGTAATGAAAGGTATTGACTATGGTCTTTTGCAGAACCTAGAAAAGCCTTCCTAAGCATTACCTGACACACAGTAAGGACTCATTCAGATAAAGCATTTTGTGAAAAACAGATACAATATTTTACCTAAAATTTCTAGATTTGTCTAGTTTTGCCCAGTAGTTTGTTTTGCAGCTGAACTCACAAACCAGAGTTCTTTATCTCTTTGTGCTGGTGGAACTTTTGCTAGCTGGGTTGCAGCTGCAGATGTGGTCTCTGTTACAGCTTAACTTTGTTGATAAGTTCCTTGTTTTTGAAACAGACTGGGAATAAGTGAGGAAGCAATGAGTAGTTCCCAGAGTACTATCCACTCTGCTTGGAACAGGGTCTGTCCCATGGCAGCGAAGCCAGAGCCCTTGGCATGGCCTGCCTGTGTAGTTCAACTGCAGTAACTCAGCCTGATGCTGAAGATGGCATTAATCACAGTGCTTCCCTGTTGGCAGGAAGGGCAGGGAGAAAAGCAAGTGTATTTTATCACTAGCATCAATTAATAATAACCAGAGTTTAGCTCCGAACAGAGGGAAGGTGGGAGACGTGATGGGGGAGAGTCAAAGAGGTCTGAAACAGGCACATGGGCACTGCCGGTGGAGCCAAAGCTTGAACTGCTGCCATTACACATGAGGGAGGCAGCAGCACAGTGATTAATTTCTCCTTGGCAGGTGACTAACTCTGTGCAGCTTCCAATAGAGGCTGCCAAAGTTGGACTAAAACTTGCTAAAGGTACTCAAATACTCCAAATGTGGAGGCTGGATGAGGAGGCAGAAGTCTGCATTAAAAAAAAAAAAAAAAAGAAGCCTTTGCAGAGTGCTTGCAGAATAAGCAGGGTCTAGGGGTGATGGATGGCTGTGGGCAGGGGAGCAGGGTAATAATGTGCACTTGAAAGAAGAGCCAGGAACTCCTACATTTTAAGCTGAGGGCTCATTCCAACTCTCTCCCAGATCCTGGGCAAGGTGAAGTCTGCTTCCGCTGAAACCACACAGAGTTCTCATGTTCATTTCAGCAGGGCCAGGATGTCACTTTGCTTGAGGAAGGAATAAAATTGACTGAAGGGAGGAGAGAAATCTGGGAACAAACTGTTTACCTTTTACATTGATTCAGCTATATGTTGTTATCACTGCTCTGAACCATGTCCAACAATCCTTTAGACATTAACTTAATATTAAGGTTTATGTGGAAAAAAAAAAAACCACAACACACTAAAATTAAATAGTAAGAGTCCAAACCACTGGCTGACACTGACACAAGTTGAAAGGCTCTTCACAGCCACACACTGCAGTGTCTTATGAACCCAACATATTCCAGTGCTCCTGGAATTTAATAAAATCAGACCAGGATGAGTTATAATTTCATGTGGGACAGACCATCTTAATTTTGTGTGACACGAATCAGTGTTATTTGCATACAGTCTGTGTTGAAAAGGAATCTGTGAGATTTTAGGGAGGAAGTTTGTCTTTAGCAGTAAATAAGTTTCTCTCTGAAGCCAGACAAAGTTATGTGTAATATTTTTGACCCTATGTGATGCTATTGCTCACCTGAGTACAAGCTGTCAGCAGTAATTTAGGGCCTGAACACAGTTCTAGTTGTCAAGATGTAACTGGAAAAAGCAGACTTTGGCCATACCTTCAGCTTCAAAGGAGAGTTACTAAACTTAGAATTCTCCTTCTACCTTGTCACCTGCATATAATATGGCAGTGTCTGTAGGTGCATCCCCATAATGTCCTGCAGACAGCTGTAGCAGAGGATAGCTGTGAGTTCCCAGCCCAAGAGAGCCCTATTCAGACCCACACCTCCTTGTAGCCACAGAGAGCAGGGCCACAGCATCTGCAAGTGCACTAAATTGCATTGGAAATGACCCCCAGGTTTTTCAGCAGTGTAACTGGGTCAGTTAGGGGTGTGACAGTTTACTCTAATAATTAGCCTAGTGAATAGGCAGCACTTTCCTGGGGAATGAACTAGGAGAGAAATAATAACCTTTACACTCATAAAATGGAGTCTAGAGTATCTCTTGGTGCCAAAAGTATGGCTTGTATCTCTTTGGTGCCAAAAGTTCCTCTGTGTGGATATAGCTTGGCAATGTATAACCCTGGAAATAGGAGGCTGTACCTTTCCTTCCAGTATTCCAATGCAGTTCCTAGTATTGCTATTACGATACAGGTGCTAGAGAAACCAAGGCACACAAACTCATCTCTCATGTGACACTGACAGGAAACCAGGAGCATCACAGGGTGAGCAGAGGGGCGTCTTCAGATCGTTAACCTAAAAAAACCCACCCAAAAACCAGACACCCACACCCACAGTGTTATTCAAAAACCAGAATACCATCAGGAAGCAGTGAGTCATCCTGTGGCTGTTGCCCTTCTTCATTACAGTGCTTCCTGAGTGTGAAATTTAGGCTTCTTCTTCCCTTCAGACCAAGCACCTGCTACCACAATGGGAGCAAAAGCCGTATCATAGAATCAGAGAGTCATAGAATGGTTTAGATTGGAAGGGACCTCAAAGATAATCCAGTTCCAACCCCCTGCCATAGGCAGGGACACCTCCCACCAGAACAGGTTGCTCAAGGCCTCATCCAACCTGGCCTTGAACACCTCCAGGGAGGGAGCAGCCACAACCTCCCTGGGCAACCTGTGCCAGTGTCTCACCACCCTCACTGGAAGGAATGTCTTCCTAAGACCCAATCTCCACTCTGCCAGTTCAAACCCATTACTCTTCATCCTATCATTACAAGATCTTGTAAATAGTCCCTCCCCAGCCTTTCTGTAGGCCCCTTCAGATACTGGAAGGCCACTACAAAGCTTCCTTGAAGCCTGTCCTCCAGCTAACACGTGTTAGCTATACTACTCCACAGAATGGCAAGGAGGAAAATCCTTTGGTTGCTAATGTGATGGATGAGCACCCAAAGGATTTGTGGCTTGCAGGAACGGAGGAGGTGTTTCACAATGTGGCCAGCAAGCCTGTGCAGCAGCTGGGCTATGCGACGCCGCAAACGCCCAGCGTGATGCTGGAGGTGGGGCGCAGGGACGCAGCCCCTTGCCTCCACCCCCATCCCCTGCCAGCATTGCTGCTCCAGCAGAGACCTGAGCTGGGCTGGGTAGGTGTAGGGATCTGCACCAACAGCAGTGCTTGGGAGACGAGGCTTAGAAGGGCCCAGACCAGTTGGCCGACATATTTTTAATAGATTATTGCCAAAAATAAATGACAGAGGATGAGAGTTCTTGCCTGGAGAAGGTCACGGAAGCCATTTGTGTTTTCAAACACCTTGTTAGTATACACTGTGGCATTGCCGCTGAGGTAACCGATTTGGCCTAACACAAGGCACCTAATTATATGACGTGAGCTTCAGCTGGTGACTTCTGCCCATTCCATCTGACAGGCATGGTTTAGATGAGGCACCGTGTGTTACAGCAACTCCAAGAGCTGGATCCAGCAGCCTGTGTTTTCAAACCGAAAATACCCAGCGTGTTATTTGCCGTGATTAAGTGCCTCCCCGTGCAATTGGCAGGCAGGGCAGCAGGCCTTGCTGGTTTGGGAGTTATGCCTCTGCTGAGTCATCGACTGGCTTTTTTTAAGGTTTATTATGAATGAAGGGCTGGGCCCGTGCCAAATTCCGTGCTTCTGGCTGCTTCTTTTGTTCCCTTGCAAGTTACTCAAATCCCTGGAAATAAGTGTCTTAAAATGAAAACTTTTTGAAGTTGCTGGAGAAGTATTTTAAACTCCAAACTTTGTAACACCCTTGGCGAGAAGGTGACTCTGTGGAGTAGAATGGAAGATGCTACTAAAAAATGAAGCGTGTGACCTAGACTCTCACATGGCAAAACTCTGTCATTTAAAATTAATATGATGGCTGACTATGAGAAAACAGGACAAACCAAGCCATTAGGGCCTTCTACTGCAGAAGGGAGATGCAGCTTCATAGGAGACTGTCCAGGCAGAGGATACAAGGAAACTGAAGGCATCCTCAATTCCCTCTGAAGGTATCAGGGGATAAGAAGTGGATAGAGATTAGAGGGCTATTCTCGGTGCCTCCTCTTGTTGTTGAGACAGACACTGAGCAGAAGGGGTTCAAAATTCATGGGCTAGTCAGAAAAGAGCAAGAGCACAGGAGAAAGGAGAATAAATATGTTTTATCTGACGTTGTTTACAGTAAATACACACGCTGACTTCTGGACCCCAAGGGATTGCCTGCAGCCCTGGCCTGGAACAACTTTCTCATGCCTGTGCTCAGGCTGAGATCTCTGCAGGTGCATGCTGGGCTTTGCTGGGGTGACAAGCGAGATGCTCTGTCTGTTCCCAGCCTTTGAGTACTGCCCCCAGGGTGCTCCCAGAGCCTCCTCTCCCCATGTGCAAGAGAGCAGCGACTCCTATCCACTCTGTCCTTCATTGGGAGACTTGCATGTTAGTCTGAAGCACTTATCTGAGATATGAGGAACTTGCATCCGTTTCCCTGCTGGCTGCACTCAAACGTGCCTGTCTGTTTCTCAGGGAAGCCTCATGGCTCAGCTTCAGGGTATTCTGGGGAAAATGGTCTCAAAACCTCCCGTTTAGATTTGTCAACATCGGCTAAATATTTATGTTGTAGAGAGGGCCCTACCCTCAGCTCACTGTGAAACCACTTAACTCTTCTTTTGCTTTGCCCCAGTAGATACCAAACTGCTTCAAGAAAAGTGGAGCAATTTTTTTAGGAGGAGGGACAGAGCAAGCCCTCCAAATACTCACTGTGGTACCTTCATGGCCAGAATACTGTGCTGAATATTAGAAGCTGGTTGTTAAAAGCCTTCAGGCAGAAAAAGAGTTCTTCCACCCCTCACATGAAGTCTTTAATCACAAGATTATAGCTAAAAGGCAGTGTGGGTGAGGAGGGAGCATCATGTTCTCGCTGTGTTTTGTGGGAAAAGCCTGTCTTAGGTCTCGAATGCCAAAAGAGCATTTGTGGTGGAGAGCACTGTCAGCAGAAGGAGATAATGTTCTCTGGCATAGTGTCACCTAGACTCTCTAAAGGGCTTCAGCTTTGCATCTTTCCTTGCCCTGTCTGAGATAATTTAGGTGGCTCCCTATGCAGTATGCAAACCCGAGGATGCCTCTGAAGACAGGCGCAGACAGACATATCCGTTCTGCCTGTGGTATGAGCTGGCCAGATGAGAGCCAGCTGTGAGCCAACAGCTGTATATGTGATATTAGTGCATTGCTGGAATCAGTACCTTTAGCTGAAAGGCAAGGCATATTTGCTCAGGAGCCACACAGCTAAACAGCCTCTGTACTACAACTAGCTTGTCTCCAGCCGGCTAAGACCCCAGCCAGGGGAGCCCAGGTCTTCTACCTGTCCAAATGTAGTTATTACCTGTGTAAATGTGGTTATTAATTAGTGCCAAGCTCTCTGCTTGCTCTAAGCAGTCTGGGTGACAAAGTGTTGGGTGCTGCAGTGCTATGTGCTATACATGTGGATGTTAAATTTCTGATTTACTGAAGAGTCTGCTCTGAGCTGAGCTGGTCTAAAAAGTGCACTGGGACTTCCAGAACATCAGAAGTCCTCTGCTGTGGATGCTGTGATCTGTGGCCACCATCAACCTAGCTTTGGCAGCAGGAAGCCTGACTCTCACCTGAACACTGACTAAATACTTAGAGACATAAGCCTGTATTGTGACTTTTGTTCAGGTTTGTCTGCTGTCTCTAAGTATGTTGTTTCCAGGAGCAAGTGTTCTGATTAAGTCAGAGTTTATTCACCATGAGTTCCTACACGTACACTAACTGCAGCTTAGCTGACAAACACTGAGGTATAAACATTCCTCCAAAAAGTCACTGAATTCTTTGTTCTGGCACCCAGAGACAACAGAAGATCCTTATTTAGCACTGGGGGAAAGTTATTTTCATGTTTTCTTTAGTGCATGTAATGGAAGTTGATTTTTGGAAGGTCTCAGACATCAGTTCCTTGGTTTCTTTTGGCTATTGGGTATTCTGTGCTTCTTCAGGCAGTGGTATAATGCTGTGTAATGTCGGAGTGACTCAGGTTAAAGAAATGAGAAGTAAAGAAAAAAATCTAAACATTTAGAATTTTGCATTCAGATCATGCATTTTTGTCTGAGATACTGACATATATAACCACATTTGTCAAATTCCTCTAACCAGTGTGCGTGTACATGATTTAAAAATGCAAGCAACCCCATCAAAGGGCCTCTAGGTTTTTGATTCTCTGAGAAATGAATAATATTCAGCACATATTTTTGGAAACCGCATTTAAGTCAGCCCTGAAAGTGGGGCTGGACATTTAATATTCAGAGAATTTTAACAGCTTCAACACAAACTAGGAAAAAAGTAGAGTTACGTCTGGGATCCTACTATCTGCCAAAATAATATCCTCACGTTTCTCATCTTCACAGCACTTAGCAGACAATGCACAGATGAGTTTAGGTGCTTGAACTATGAGCGTGGTGGTGCTTAGAGTGCATTGCACTCGTGACTATACTGAGTGGCTTCCTCTTTTAGCACCATGGTGTACCTCAGGTCTAGCCATAGCCTCAGTCTGCTCCAGGGGATGTTTGGTGTGGCTGCTTAGTCACTGATGCTGGACACTTGGAATGGTCATCATGGCAGCAGCTGGGAACTGGTGGAGCTTAGCTGGCCCAGTGAGAGATGGACCTGCTGCCTGCAGCCTGTGTGCTCCTGTGGGGATCCAGACCTGCCTGCCCTGGCTTTCGAGGCTGCACTGCTTGACTGCACATTGCAATTTCCACAGGGCCTTTGTTTCACTCTGAAGAACTGGAATTTTTATTACTATTATTTAGACATTTTTATGATACTGCAAAAACATTACAGGCATTAATTTACTATCATCACAGCTTTGCTGTGAGTTGAGGTGATCTTATTATTCCCATGCTGCGAAAAAATCCATACAAGCTTGCTGAAAGTTCCTCCTGATGTTTATTGTCTTTTCTGAGACACTGAGACCCTGGGTCACAGAACATAGAATTAAGTCCTGGCATCTTCACCCACAGCCAAGAGCACTCCTCACTGTGCTGCATCCATCCCGGCACCTCACAGGAGCTATGGAAAGCTAGGAACATGCAGTGGCTTACCAACGGGTCCCATGTGAGTTGGTCTGAAGATGTTGGTATCAGAAAGAGTCCTTCTGGCATATACTCAAGGAGAATTTTATCTCTAAATGGAATTTCTTTTCAAGCAGTGGAAATATTTTTCCTCTTTCTTTAATCTTCTGTATTGTTCCTTTCTTGGTTTCTGAAGCAAAAGTGGGAAGGCTGCCATGGACAACATTTGAATTCATGGTGTAACCCAGCTCCTTCCAGGTGCATGGACTGAAGCACCAATTGTATACGAAATAAACCAGCATGTGACTGACCAGCTTTAATCCTGCATTTCCTATCTTTGGAGAGTTTGACTTGGCAGTCTCAGCAGCTCTGTTTCATAATAATTTAGAAATGTAATAGTAGATTAGGTAGAGAGTATTTGGAGAGGGATGTGGATGTGTTTATGTTCCTAAAACCAACAGCCCCAACACCATGTGATGAAGTACCCTGTTTTTCAAGGGGGTAAAAAGGGTGTGGGTTGATACAGTGACTGGAAGCCAATAGCTGGTCACTTAGCTGTGCTCAGCTCAGGTTTCCAGTACTTAAAGGATACACAAGCAATTCCCCAGCAGTGGAGGTGCCAGACATCCTAAACCTTCTCAGCTGCTGATGCAAAGCAGAGATTGTACTACCAGTAAAGGAAAGGTGGGATGACCTACTCTGCTCTTTCCCTGTGGAGGGAGGCTGGGAAGCAGTTGCACCAGCTATCGCAGTGTGCAGGACCAGAAGACCTCTTCTTGTACTGGGGTTCCTCATCTGGGCTGTGAAGGTTTGATTCATTGCTGGTGAAGAGCTGGCCCAAAAGCTTTTGGGTCATAGGTCTGTGTATTGGTCATCAGAGCACAGATTTATGCAAATTCTGGGAATAGCAAGATTTTTTCTTTTTTTTTAAATCATTTTCTCTGTTAGCAGAAGAAAATGGAAAAGGGAGGTAATCTTTTCTCCTTTAATTGTGTGGTCCTGCTCTATTGAACTTAATGGCTATTCCTATATAGTGCTCAATGGGAGCAGAATCACCAATGACTGTCTCCTTTTAGCCTACCACAGTCTGAGTGGATTTCCTCAGCTTTCTGTGGAGATGTGTTCTGTCTCCTTGGTGTGATCTTGCAGGCTGCTTGCGATATGGAAGAGGAAAAAAAAGAGAAATAATGACAAAATAATAACCCTCCTGCACCCGTTGGGAAGGAGCAATCACGGACTGCTGGGCCCTGGAGCAAATGAGGGCAGCTTCAGGACCTGGTTTGTTCCCCAAGGCTGTGAAGAAGATGTGGAGAGGTTTGGACCCCACTGTGAGCAGGGATTACCACTGTGCAGAGCCCCGGGCAGGCTGCCTGTTTTCTCTGCTCAGCCAGTCTGGCTTGAAACTTCACATCAGCTTTGTATTTTGTTGCTTGCTTTGGCTAAACTGGTTCAGTGGGACTACAAAGCCACCTCTGGAAAGCAGCACCAACCACCACCTTGTTCTGCAATCCTCAGGCACCTCTGCTGCCCTCCTTGGTACCCTGAGCTTTCCTGCCCCTGCACAGGCAGCATTTGTCCCTGTGACACTGCAACTACATTTGGAAAAGCTCTTCCTTTTCATGGGAGTCTGTGCTGACCTTGAACAGTTTCCCTGTCCTAACAGGGAAGGGACGTAGGTTGCAAGCTGCTCTCAGATCCTCTGGTTTTCACTATCATCAGCACACGAAACTCTTTATAAGAACAACTCAGAAGTCTGACAGGTACAATACCATCAAGGCTTTGGCCATAAAGGCAGATTTCACAAAGAGCCTGGGAGGCTGGAATGGATCCAGGCAGATGCTTTCTCAAAAGGGTGGGGTCACCTTCTCAACGTGCATCCATAGACCATGTTTGTTTGCATAAAAATCATCTTGGCTTGGCCTTTTCACTCCAATTTGTCCCAACCATGTGCCTACCCACGGCCCTACGTTTCTGGTCCCTGTGGCTGCCACCTCAGGGGAATTTTGCTTACATTTGATGGGGACACATTTTTTAGGGGGACTATTGCTAGTCGTTATCCACAGCCTTTACTTTTGATTTTGCTGCCTTTCTGCTGTCGCAGTCTTTCCTTCCTTTTGACGGTGCCCTGGGTTTTTCCACTCCTGAGTGTTTTGGTTTTCAGGCTGTTCGTTCTCCAAGGCCTGCTAGTGGTAGGTTCGCTGTATTTGCTTGGCCACTAGATGGAGACACTGAACCCCACAACCCTGGTTTAGCTCCACCACCAGGCTCCTGGTGGATCTGGAGCTACAAGAGCTGCGCAGGAGCAGGTACGGAGCAGCTGCTTTGGGGGTGGAGTGAGCAAGCTCCATTGCACATTGGTTTTAGAGGTTCTCCAGCGAATACCTCCAAGGAAGGGGGAGGTCTGACCTATTTCTGCCTCGGGAGGCAAGTTGCTCAAATTATTTGTTCACTGTAGAACATGGAGTGAAGATGAGAGGCTGGAGAGAGTAGGAGGTGTGAGCCCTTCCCTAGCTGCCTCTCTCCTAATCTCATCCCTCTTTGCTGGAGATTACATCCCAAGGACTGCTCTGATCTTTTGATCCTCCCTTGCAGCAAGACTATCCCAAGAAGTAGCTCCCACCACCGTGGAGCTTCTGGCTGTATCTGTGAAGTGGTATATTGAGTATCAGCAGCTTTTTGGGGTTTAAAACAGTTTAAGCTGTTTTTAAATGATCGAGATCAATCTATGTTTCAAATAGCTCTTCTGCATTTTATCTATTTGCATTGGGAGTGCAGATAGGGATTAAAGTGCCCATTGCCTCTGTTAGCTTTTCTTGTCTGCTCTCATCTGCATTGGGAAGGCTTTTTTTGCTGTACTCTCCCTTCATTTTCTGGACAGAGATGGATGTTGAAGAGGTAAGACTGCCTCCAAATAGAGGCAGTAGTGTTATAAAACAGAGAAGGAATAGCTCTTAAAGGGAGACAGTTTAGGCAGAAAGATCCATGTACTTAAAAACCTGAAGCTGGTTCTTGCTTGTTAAAGCTCAGAGAGGATGCCTGAGGGACTAGTGATACCTTTTTTTTTTTTTTAAATTTACATAGAAGATGTAAAATGAAACTGTAGTTGCACTTAATGATCAAGGATATAAAACTACAACTCTGTGATATGGGTAGATCATTGGAGAATATGTCCACTGACCATGAGAAGCAGCTGGGTAGGCTTTATGCAAATGTACCCATACCTGGTGGCAAGGTACTGCTGTTCAACAACGAATTTCTCTGCACTAGTTTGACCCTTAGGATAGGTTTGGGCCATCTGCTGTTAAACCCTAGCAGATGTTTAGAAGATGTGGATGCCCAGCAGCTGGCTGCAGCAGTGTGACCTTGTGAGGAGAGGAGTTGGTGCTGCCTGGAATGGTTACTCTGCAGTGAGAATGGACGAGCCTAGGATCTGAATGAGGACTGTACACACGTCCGGAGCACAGAGAGTCCCTGACAAATAGTGGTAACCTTTAAGGGAAGCTGTGTAAATGATCCTTGTCAATACTACCATTAGATTAGTGAGGGACAGTGAGTACTCCAGGGCTATGAACTGCATTATAGTCACTTAATAGAGCTCATTGGTAGTAAACTGACTCGGTGATTTGCTTTTCATCAGCTCTGCCAGCTGACTTTTGAGCCTCCTCTGTTTAAATGGCATGTGAAATCTCTGGTGTTATCTGGCACCAGGGAGGTAATTTAGCAGAAGTTAGCATAAAAGCAACAAGACTGGTAACAGCTAGCCAGCTGCTTGTGAATTGTAAGTAATGCTGGCAAGAGCTTAAGACCTCTCCCTCTTCAGCTTCTAGTTGCATCATGTACTTGTGCAGAAAGGGCACCTGTCTGCGTTTCTCCTGTCCTCTTGTTTGTACAGGCCTCTATGTGAGACTCTGCATGTGGTTTATAGCTTCAGAGGTCATCTTCTGGCAGCCACTGCAGAGGGACAGTGGATAATAGAAAACTTCTGGATCTCATTTGACTCCTCCACATATGCTAAGAGCCAAGGGCTTCTAATAGGTTGCTGTCTCCTGCCGATCCTTGGGTCGTATACCTGTATGAGAAGTACTGGATCCAAGATGGTTAAATACTCAAGCACCTTTCAAAGAATCTGACAAATTGAACAGTAGTGAGTTAAAAATAGTCCTTCACATCCCTAGAATAGGGGTAGGTGGAGATTTTCCTGGTGTTACAAAAGCCATTGTGTGGTAAATTCTGTGTAAGGTGTTCAGTGAGCCTGCTCTTCCTCCCACCCAGGGCACAAGGGCAGCATGATTAGGCTGCATGGCAGAGAGCTTGTAGCTCCTTGGTTGCAGCCCTCACTGCAGGCTGCTTCAGTGACCTCCACAGGTTCACTTAGCTTTGCTGTCTCCATCTTTCCCTTCTCTTCCAGAGGTGTTGAGAAGACAGATTCATGCTCAAAGTACTCGTGATCGGTGTTAGAAATGTGTCTGAGTATTATTATTGGCTGCAGAAATATTATACTTGGCAGCAAGGAGGTGGGTTACAGTTATCTCTCCAGAGATGCTGCAGACACATAAATGCCTTCAAGTTTCTCTATCAGGGAAACAGCACTTTGAGCTGGTCTGTGGAAGAATATTTTAGATAGTAGATAACAGTTCAACTCAATGATCTTAAAGGTCTTTTCCAACTGAAATGGTTCTATGATTCTGATTTTGTCAATGTAGATTGGTTTCTGTTGGGAGATGTTTGTGCCCCTGAGAAGAAAACCCCATGGAGGATCTCTGTTGCTCCTTTCAGCTTCAGTAGTGGTTCACCTGGCTGCTCACACACTGCCATTTGTTCAGCTCAGCCCCCCACCTGTCTGTGCAAGGGGATGCAAAGTGCTTCCCAGTCTGCAGTGGGCTGGGGGGTTACCTAGAGTGATATAGCTCTGATGGAAGGAATTTTTAGAGCTCAGACTATTCTTACAGGCCCTTTCACTCTCCTGGATGGTTTTACTTTGATACCTTGCTCCTAGCAGATAGAACTCCATTTTTTATAAATGCCCTAGAGGAGTATCCCATGTTTGAGAGATGGCCTGCTGAAAAACTGGACAGAAAAAATAGCTTAGTGCAATATTATTGTCATCTTGGATTTTGATGGAAAGTGCAGCTTTTTACTTCACTTGTGGTTTGTTCAAGCCTTTTAGAAATGGGTAGATAGATGCCTCAGAAGGATTGTATAAAGAAATGTTTCATTTTGAAGTGTCTGAGAAAATATTTTAAAGGTTTAGGAAACTTTAAGTGGTTTGTTTTTTTTTTTTTTCAAGCTGAGTTTGAAATCAGATTTCTCTGAAACGCCAATGACTGCTGGGTTTGTGTCAGAAAACATCACCAACCATTTACTACAGGGTTATGTGCTGAGGATGAGGATAAATAACTCCTTTCCTAACAACATGTAGCAAAGAGAAACAAACAAACAAAAAAAATTATTCTGATGAGCAGAAGTGTCCTCAGGCTTTGAGAGTGACTTTTGCCTCATGGAAAGCCAGTGGTTTAGGCAAATAGAGTGTTGAAATTTCACCCAAAAGCTGTCCTGATTTGCATAGCTGCTTAAGAAGCAGCAGCTCACGTGGGAGCAAAGATTGTGATTGCTATCTCCTGGGCTTCCTACACTGCAGGGTAATGCTGCTCTTACATGTCCAAGTGCTTCTTGTGGGTTCTTCTAGCCTGACTTGTGGCTGCTCCTTCCATGGGAGCTGATGGGTAACAGAAGGCTGGCATAGGATGGGGGATGCTATTGAAAGGAATTTTTCCTGCTTGGAGATCCAAGGGATGGTCTCAGCAGCTTGCCTGCCCGTGGGTCTTGTTCTGTGTGGAGGCTAAACATGAGGTGCTGTCTGTCTCTCGGGCAGGGAAATGCCATGTACACACAGATAAGATACCACTGCAGTTCAGAGGAGCTGCTTTCCTGGCCTTGAGTGACAAGGGAGTGTGGGCAGCACATGTCACCCACATCTGGTGAGCAGTCACCCTTGTTTGCTGTACCCTTTCCATTCCCTCGATGCTCTGTTTTGATAGTAAATCTGTTTGGGAGCAGAGATGCTATTGATTTCATTTGTCTTCTCACCTCAGTAATCTGGACACCATGGACTTGTGGAAATAAAGAGTGAGGTGACTCATTTGCTGAGTCCCTAATGCAGGGAGTCAGATGGAAATCAGTTGTTAGCCATTATACATCACAGAGCAGAGGTGCCACACTCTAGCTGTGAAAATCTTCCTAACAAGCCAGCTGACAGCTCTTGCTCCCCCCACAATTTCTGCATGGAGGGTGAACTGCAGTAATCTTACATTTAAGGTGACACAGGTGTGGATTCATTTCCAAAACTGCCAGTCCCTTTGGACTCCTTAGGTTTAATTATTATTTTTTTTCTTCCCCCCAGTGATGTCAGTACAGCAGCAGATTTAAATGCTGGCACTGCACTGATTAAAATTGTATTCCTAAAATAACTTTGTCCTTGGTATCATTCTGTGGGATGCTTTTGTTTCTTTTAAAATTGTTAGATTTCCAAAGTGAAATCTGAAACAGGAATTGGAAAGGAAAGTCTCAGAATGACTTCACTTTACCACAGATATTCATTGCCTGCTCTTGGAAAGTCCATTCTTTATAAAAACAGGTACAACTAGTAGTAAAAGAGCCTAATATATTAATGTGGAGGTTCCTGAAGGAGCTGGTTAGTGCTGCCTACGTCTTTTCCCCTATTAATGCATAAACAAGGTCCTGCACCTGGGTTGGAGCAATCCTCAGTATCAATATACATTGGGGGATGATAGGATTGAGAGCAGCCCTGCAAGGAAGGACTTGAGATTCTGATGGATGAAAAGCTGGACATGAACTGGCAATGTGTCCTGTATCCTAGGCTGCATCAAAAGAAACATGGCCAGCAGATCAAGGTGAGGTGACTTCTGCCCCTCTCCTCTGCTGAGACCTCAGGATTCAATCTCTGCCCTCACCCCTCTATCCATTCATTGCACTGTCCCCAGGTGTTTGCATCCTCCTGGGTCCTCCCAGCCTGAGTGGCCAGCCTGCATGCAGTCTTCTGTCCTTGCTCATCTCATACCTCTGGACTTTTTTTTTTTTTTTCCCAGATGGGTCCTCATAGTGATTTCTATAATCTCCTCTCTAATAGTCCTAATGCTGTTAGTAGTCCTGTCTAATGACCATGGGTATTTAAAAGAGATAATTGCTGTGAGATATACCAAAATCCTGCTTGCTCATCTCCACCTATGACTTAGATTTCCTACTTGGTAGCATGTTTCAGCTAATTCAGCCCCTTTCCTCAGTTGAGAGAGTCTGAAGGTGACACTTGTTCCTTCCTCTGTAGCTGGTTCCTTACCACTGCAATCAGCTCTTTGTGGAGCTATGCTTGAAGCCTGCAGGACTGTTAAGGAAAGTTAGACCTTTTTCCATGGCTCACAATCTTATTTCCACATTACACATGGCTGGAAGCAACAATCTCTGGTGATTTTTGTTTTTCTTTTGTGTGACCATCATACTTCTAATTCAAATGAGTAGGAAGAGTGGCACAATCCTGTGAATCAGTTGTAGGTCACTTGCCATGACTTTGCAGAGAGTCAGGACTCTTCTGCCAATGGTCTGGGGAAACTGGCACAAAGCATTAAATAAACTGAATGAACTCTTTGCACCTTTGGCAATGCCATTTCTTCTCCCTGACATGGCCAGGAGCTGCCATCTGTTCTGTCTGATGCTGTTTTCTGCCAGGTACCTTGGATGGTTACCTCTGGCTGGATGTGCTCTTTGCAGACGAACTCCAAAGAACAGGTTGATTTACAGGCCAACACTTCAACCAACCAAACATATATCAAGGAAGGAGTAAAAAAAAAACCAAAACACCCAAATTTGGATTTTAAAAAATCCATGAGAAGAATTGTTCTGCGTACTTCTTACTCTTCCTTCTTAACTATTCCATTTTCCTTCTCTTTGCAGTGGAAGAGGCTAAAAGAGAAAGATAGGTATAGCAAAAAGTGCTAGGTTTTAGTGTTGGAGTGTTTGGGGGAAGAAGGGATAAAGTCCATAAAATGTATGCCAATATTTGCTTTCATTTTTGAGAAATGCAATTTTTCAGTGAGAAATAGTGACTCCCCTACTGAGAGAGGAACAAGTCCAACCGAGAGATATGTTTAGGAAATATTTAATGTATTTGTAAGGAAAAAAAACCCCAACAACAACAAACAATAATGTTTATCATATTTGTCTGCAACATGCATACCAGATGATCCAGACCACATAGGTCTTACAGCTCTTTTTACATTGGAGACTAGGACCCACCTGTGGCTATGCCGAACTAGCAGCACAAACCCCATTCTTTGCGCAGGGAGAGGTGAGCTTTTGAGACCTTACAGAGGGCAGCAGGCACCTGTGTCCCCCATTTGCACTTTAGATAACATAAACCTGTAAAATGTGAATAATTTAATGGAAAAAAAATGGGCAGGCTTATCGATGAGAGACAATGCTGATATCTTTTCAGCTCTGGGTACTTATCTGTATGCAGCATCAGGATGAGGGCTGTTCTAGCTGAGGTTAATGGATTTGCCTGACCTGCATACCCACTGCTGTAAGAAAAAGGGAACCCTTGGTGTGACAGTTTGCATGAGAATGGTGGCTTCTGGGGGTGGGTTTTCCTAGGAATAGATTTTATATGCATATGAGCTAT
This sequence comes from Psilopogon haemacephalus, assembly GCA_013396835.1. Taxonomy (NCBI): domain Eukaryota; kingdom Metazoa; phylum Chordata; class Aves; order Piciformes; family Megalaimidae; genus Psilopogon; species Psilopogon haemacephalus. The sequence goes on along the minus strand of VWZI01006231.1, from coordinate 831,331 downwards.
AACAGAAAGGTGGGATTAGCTGAAGTGCTCAGTTATTTAGGCTCTGAGTAGGTTCGTATTCATCCTCACATCCTTCAGCTACTTTGGACATCTGACCTTAAACAATTCAGTGCATCCTTGTGGTCACATTTCAGGAGCCACCTTCTCATCTGGAGGAGGAAAAAAGGTAGGTAAGGACAGGTTTCAATGGTGCGGGACACTGCTAGCATGAACGGGATCCTGTCCTTAATGCTAGTGAGAATCACAGAATGGCAGGGGTTGGAAGTGATCTCTGCAGATCTAGTTCAGGCTCCTTTGAATGCAGGTATGTGAAGCTTGCTTAGTGTCTGTTTGCAGGTGTGCCTTCAAATATACATCAGAGATGAAGCTGAGATTGATGACTCCTTTGTTTCAGAGCAGGGAAATACCTACTCTAAGCATTGTTTTCCAACTGATTTCTCAGGCCACAAAAATTAATTACTTTTATGGCTGTTCCTGCAGGTCAGCCAGGCAGAGCTCCAGGAAGGTATATCCCATTGCACACATATTTTTGGGAGGATTACAGACAAAAGTATCCTCAGAGGTAATGAAGTGCTGAGCAGGTAGTGAAGGCACAAAATTTGCTTTTGTGCTGAAATGTTTCTGAGACAGCTCAGTGGGAACAAGCTCACTACTCTCCCCACAAGGATGGGACCTCAGCATTACTTTCACTGAAAAGAGTAATACAAGGATAATTATCATACTGGGTTGAAAAATAGCCCTTATCTACGATGTTCCAGTTCCCTGATCTCACTTCACAATGAGGTGAAGCTCCAGGTATATGAATATGTTGTTGTTATTATTAATAATAATGATTTATTAATATTATTATTCGTGTACCTATGCTCTAAAATGACTGTATGGTCCTACATGAGCTTTAAGATGCACAAACAGAATGGATTATCTCTTCATTTTAATGTGTGATGGAAAGTTCCAGTTTCTTTCAACTGTTCTACCTGCTTTGTTTTGGTTTGGGTTTTTGGCTGTTTGGTTGTTGTTGGTTTTTCTTTTTTGAATGCAGTGAAATTAAATGCAAGAACTTCATAGCACAGCAATAAGGAAGAAAAAATTAATTGAGCAAAAGTCAGCAAATGCAGAATTATGGTTCCCCCAGCAACTGTAATGAAGGCAGAGAACACATATATACGCTGGTGCTCGAGTTAATGCTGCACACTGCCTGGAATACAAATCCTAACTGTGTTCAAGGGGCTGAGTGATGATTACTGTGAGAACCATAACTTTGCATTTCCTGACTTTTTGCAATTAAAATCTCAACCTGGATGATGCATTAGCATAGGCTTTGCATTTAATTTGCTATTTTCTTCAGAATGTATGTGTGCGTTGATTACGTTTGAACATTTCTTACCTTTTCATCTCATTTATTCTTTTGTAAGGGAAAAATCAGGGGAAAGGAAAAAAAAAAGCCCAACATTTACCACATCAGCTCCCTTCTTATCCCTCGCTGGCAGGGGGGAAAAGGGAGGAGAGAAGAGAACAAAAACCTTAGTGCAATTAATTGTATTTTTAGCTCTAAGAGGCATTTACTGATGAATGTAAATTTCTATCACTGCTTTTCTGTTAATATTTCTATAAGGACTGGCCAATCCCAGCAGAGATGTGTCTCCTCCAGACCTTTAACCCATACAGAGTTGTTGAGCTAAACATCATTTGCACAGCCTTGGCTGCCACAAGTCTGACATCTTTGGTGGCCCCAAGATTGCAGATTTTTTTTCTTTTTAGCCCACTAATATTAAAATTCAGGACTCAGATCTGCAGTCCTGGCTCTGTCAGAGACTTGAAAAGCTCAAGCCTGCAAATGCCTGGGAGTGTGTCTTCACTCTAGGTTGTAACCACTGTTGCTGTACCTTGTCAGCCACAGGGGAAGTGAATGGATCTAAGAGTGCTTCATGCCCAGACTAGATCACAGAATCACAGAAACATTCAGGTTGGAAGAGCCCCTCAGGAACGCCAAGTCCAACCTATAACTCCACTCTAAAAGATTCGCCTTAAACCACATCCCTAAGCAAAACATCCAAACAACTCTTATACACATCCAGGGTTGGTTACTCAACCACCTCCCTGGGCAGATGATGTATACTGTGGGCCAGAATTCTACCAGTGCTTTCACTGGGGACAGTGTTCCTCATGGCACCGTAGATCAGACTGAATTTCTCTAGTGATGAAGGGATGATAATGTTTTTCATTCATTGTCATCTGTCTGGATTAAAAGAGATCTTGTCTCCCAACCTGCCGGAGCAGTGGGAGCTTGCAAGCCTAGCCCAGGGACCAATCTGGCCAAATCTGTCCCTTGAGCCAGTCCCCCCAGCACTGGCTCTGTAGAGAGTGTTGTCCTCATCACTATCAGCCTGGCCAGCAGCAGTCACTTGTGCTAGTCTGGGTTATGGTTTTAGGCTTAATGACAGAGCAGTAAGAAGGGGAAGATGCAATGCAGCCAGCTCTGTTTATGCTGCTATTTTAATTTTGTCTTCTATTTGCTGTTAACATGTTGATGCTTGCATAATTTTGTTCAACCTCTGCTTTTGCACTTTAACCTTTCTTACCAGCTTCTTTTTCTTTTTTTTTTTTTTTTTTTTTTTTCTTTTGCTTTGTGCTCAACCATTCCATGATGATGACTTCTTGCTGTAATTAACTCTATTCCCTTTGTTCTGGGCCTTGTGCTTTTATATTCCATTCCCTGTAGAGCCATCACATTTCTTTTAACCTACAGGCCCTCTGCCACCAAGGGTAAATCAGCCCTGTCTAAGCTCATTCATGTGAGCCCACCAAAGAGAGATTCCCCTCCCTTTCTGTCCATCCTCATATGAGCTCATGTCCATGTAAAGATGTCAGGCATCAAAGTTCAAAGAGAAAATAGCTTGGCACACGTTTTCCAGATGCTGTCAGACTATTGCTTAGGCTCTGAAGGAATTAAATTATATGAGTACTCATGCTACTGTCAGAGGCTTGTGCTTTCCAAGAGCAAACACAGTTATCTTTAGAGATATCTGGTGTGCCTGAAGATTGCAAAGTTCTATCTCATTTATCAGTTTACTAAAAATCTAGAAAAAACATGCAAGTCTGGAACTGTTAATTAACTGTGGTGTGTGGGATGGACGTGCATCAGAATGTGAATCCAGCTTCTCTCTATTAGAAGTTACAAATTTCTGGAAAATCAGAGCTGGTCTAGAACAATGTGAGTTAAAACAATGTGTGATGGGATAGGAACTTCCTCCCCCGCCTCAATTAAAATTTACCAGACCAGCTCAGATGGGTTGGAAGTAAGATAAAGCTATATTTACAGTAAAGCTAAATTATAAGCATATATACACAATATATTTACAAGTATTTACAATTATATACAATTGAGAAATAATACAGAAATCCAATATTCTACTGTGGACAAAGAAAGCCCAGAAGGGGCAAACAGTACCCTCTCTCTCTCCAGATAGAAAGCAACCAGCAAAAGCTCAGGTGTTACCTGCTCAGTCAAGGTTAGTGGAGGACTTCAAGAGAGAAGTGAAGAATCAGCGAACAAGTGCCAAGAGCCAAGAAGAAAAACTTGTTTATACATTGGCTTTTTATACCTCTTGGCAAACCAATGAACGATACAGACTTTATCATTATTTCCTTTTTACAACCAGTGATCTAGTTTAGTTAGGTTCTGCACTGAACTTTTCAGGGAAGTGCCAATTTCTCTTATTAGAGTACTCCAATAAGCCTTAAACTGCCAGAGACTGGAAGGAATGGCTCCTGTAGAGGCAGTGCCTGCTGCTTTTGTAGGTGCAGCTCTTACTTTTATTTTGACATGGTGGATTGTGAAAAACTTCACATGCCATTCCTAGGACAAATAGCAGAGAGACAGAATTCATTTTGTTAAAACCTTTACTCCATCCCATTGGCAAACTGCGTTTTGTCAAACTCTTTTCTTGGTAATGTTCGCAAACGACATTTCATCACATTTTTTGTCAACAGAATGTAATTTTATTCCAATCATTCTGTCAACAAAGAGAAATACCATAAAATCACTTTGCTCACAAACATAAATTATATGTTGATTGTGGTTGTAGAAGAAATGAAAGTATCGAAACTTTTTTCTTTCTTTTCTTTCTTTTTCTGGGGAGACAATGAAGACAGATCGTGTTCATTCTGTGGGCAAAATATTCACATTACAGGCAGCACTTTGTAATTTCTAGGCTGGCTGGAGGGCAGAGCATGCATGAAAATCAGGGTGAAGCAAGAGACTGTGTGAGTGTGCTCATTTCAGCCCCACTTTGGCACATTGAGGTGAAATGAGTGGGGTTTGGATCAGACTTGGATGCATAGAATCATAGAGTCTTAGAATGTCAGGGGCTGCAAGGGACCTTGAAAGCTCATCCAGTCCAACTCCTCTGCCAGAGCAGCATCACCTAGACCAGATCACACAGGAACACATCCAGGTGGGTTTTTTGGAGGGAGAGTCCACAACTCCCCTGGGCAGCCTGTTCCAGTCTTCTGTCAGTCAGGGAGCCTACAAGAGGACCTGTGCCTTCATGGACAGGTGTCTGGGATGCCAGGAGGATACTGCAGGGCATTTCACTTGGCATGAGGTAGCTGTGTTTAGGTGGCAGAATAGAGACCCCATTCTGCCCTTGAACTAAAGGTGATGTCTGTGGGTTTTCCCCCTAAATAACTGCTTTCTTGCACAGCATAAGTAATACATTACTTTCAAGATACGTCCTCTTGAAGTGCCTATTTACAGTGTGGGGCCTTTGCTCAAGAGCCCACATACTCCAGCATGATAGGAGAAAAAGCTCTATGTATTTTAGAGCAATTGCCAGCCACTTTCCATTTTCCCTGCTACAGTGCATGAACAGCCCCTTTCTTTGTCTTCATCTTTCAGCCTAATAGCCTAAACATAGCAAAGCAGGCATCTCAAATAATTGTTGGATTTTGAGTGCTTGGCTCACAACTGTATGTGTTTTCTGATTGCTGGTCAAAAGCATCTCTGCAGAATACAGATTTCATTCAGATGTATTTGGGGATCATGGTGGGAGGTGTCCCTGCCTATGGCGGGGGGTTGGAACTGGATGATCTTTAAGGTCTCTTCCAACCTAAACCATTCTATAATTCTATGGTTTGTTTTTTGTTTTTGTTTTTGTTTTTTTTTTAATTATTTTTTAAAGCTACTAGCTTTTCAAGAAACTTGGTACCCAATCAGGGCATCAAGACAAATAATGTTACAGCATTAACTCCTCACACCACAGATGATCACTAGTGAATTATCAGTGAAGTCAGAGGGTAGGAAAAAGTTTATGAGTTAAAGACTAATTATCTTTTGATAATTACAAGCAAATTGTAGAGGTTTTTTCCTCCATTAAACAGATTGCAAGTGGAAAACAAGAAGCAAATCTTTGGACTGGATTAAATTTGACATCCTTGAGTTCATAGAATGGTTTAGGTTGGAAGTGATGTCAAAACTCATCCAGTTCCAACCCCCTGCCATAGGTCCAACCTGGCCTTGAACACCTCCAGGGAGGGAGCATCTACATTTGTCAGCTCTGCCAGTGGCCTGCTGGGTGATTTTGGGCAAGCAGTTTTGGTTTTCAATGTGCAGTGCTCCCATCTGTAAAAAAGAGGTGACCGTTCATGTTTCTGTGGTGCTTAATACCTGTGTGAGGAATGCTGCAGGGACACCAGGTTTTTAATTGGATAAATGACCCTCTCCTTTTCAGTTTTTCATGCTCTAGCACCTCTTTTCCTTCCCTGTGTGCTTGGATGACAGCTCAAGACTGATGGGGCTTTCTCCAAATGGTCTCAGGGAGTGATCCTTCTCTTGCCCATGTGTGAAACCTGGCTGATGCTCATACTCTTCATCTTGACTGCTGCAGACTACTCTTTACCTACCCTTTCCATTTCTCACAGCTTTTTCCCTGAAGTGATCCAAAACATTGCTGCCAAAGTCTTGTTCATGTTCTCCCCGTGATGTGGCTCTGACACAAACTTGTATCAGAACATCAGCTCCCAGGCTCTTGGCATGCTGCTTTCTGATCTCAATCTCCCCTTGGCTCAACTTCTCAGCAGTACCAGATGTGCTGCCAACTTGGCTTGTTGCCAGCACTTATCCTTCCCTCTGCCTCCTCCTGTCCCAAGCCTGCACCTTCCTTACAGGCCACCTCCATCCTCCACGTGTGGCACGCTGGAGGGAGGAAAGCCTAAATCTGGTGGTTTCATTGTGACTCCCAGTGACTTCTGTAGCTCTGAGTGCATAGGCACAAATGTTTGCTCAATTTAACAGGCTTTCTGTGTACGGGTTAAGGGAGAATGGGAGGTTAAAAAACAAACAGCTGCACTTGCAGCCCAGAAAGCCAACCAGATCCTGAGCTGCATCAGAAGTGTGGCCAGCAGGTCAAGGGAGATGATTCTCACCCCTCTACTCCACCCTGGTGAGACCCCACCTAAGTATTGCATCCGGTTTTGGAGCCCCTATTACAAGAGGGATGTGGAGATGCTGGAGCATGTCCAGAGAAGGGCCACGAGGATGATCAGAGGGCTTCAGCACCTCTGCTCTGAGGACAGACTGAAAGAGTTGGGGCTGTCCAGTTTGGAGAAGAAGAGGCTCTGAGTTGACCTTATTGTGGCCTTCCAGTATCTGAAGGGGGCCTACAAAAAAGCTGGGGAGGGACTTTCTAGGCTATCAGGTAGTGACAGGACTAAGGGGAATGGAGCAAAGCTGGAGGTGGGGAGATTCAGATTGGATGTGAGGAGGAAGTTGTTGAGTATGAGAGTGGTGAGAGCCTGGAATGGGTTGCCCAGGGAGGTGGTTGAGGCCCCACCCCTGGAGGTGTTTATGGCCAGGCTGGATGAGGCTCTGGCCAGCCTAATCTAGGGTGTCCCTGCCCATGGCAGGGGAGTTGGAACTAGATGATCCTTGTGGTGCCTTCCAACCCTGACTGATTCTATGATTCTATTTTCTGTATACTCCATAGCACCGTGAAAACAGCTCACCCCTGGGGAGTTAGAATCATAGAATCAGTTCTGCAGCTTCTTGGGGTTCTTGAAAGAGCAGGTGCAGATGATTTGAATCTTGCTTGTAAAACAATTTTTAGAAGAATGGGAAAGCCAATTCTCAGCATCTGGTCTTTGGAAAGCACATTATGGTTATTTATTAACACAAGAAACAGATTGGAAGTCAAAGGGTCCAGTAACTAGAGTCAAGCATGCAGACTCACAGTTCATTTGTAAAAGGGTCCAATAAGACTGTTTTCATGCTGCTTCTTAAACTGGCTGGGTATGGCTGTTCAGGAGAATGGTGTTTTAAAGTAAGTACAAGTATACATTCAGTCTTAAGCAGTGGTAAAATGTATTACCTCCTCTCAGAAGTCAACTGGAAGTCAGAGAAGAGATAAATTAATAATTACAGATGCCCCATAATTGCACATAATGTCTAGGAGCCTCACATTAATTGGAGATCCAAGCCCTCATGAGATCAGTGGGAATTTTCTGTTGACCTTAGCTTGGAGATAAGCTTGTAAGCACTTTTTAGACAGGTTTGCTTGCCCAGCTTGGTGTTGGTTGCAGTTCCTTACCTTGCAATGTGTGCATCCATGAAGCAGAACAGTGATCAGATTTTACAGCCCCTCAGTCCTCTGAGTCTTCTTTCTGCTCCGCTTTGCTCTAAAGCTGTGTGCTATTTGGCCTTTAACCCTTCTTTCCACATGATGTCTCCCATTTCTACAATAATTGGTTCACCTCAACCCCAAGACACTCAATCAGGGTGCTGTGAGCTGGCCAGGGGGTCTCACAAAGGTGCTGACTAGCCACCACCCGGGCTGTGACCCTCTGTCCATGTAGTGGCATCCTGTGAAGTCAGAGAAGGTGGGGACTGTGTGACCAGCACCACAAGCTCATTAAAAATTAGCAAACAGCTTCTAAAAATCAAAGGATCTGAAGTGGCAGTTGTAGTCTGACATCTCTTTGAAGCTCTGCCAAAGGTATAGGAGAACTTGACAGGGTGCTCACAGCCACAGCAGTGGCAGTATCCCCAAGGTGTATGGCAGGCAATTGAGCAAGGGCACACTGACTCCTAGGATGGAGGAGGGTGGCAGAGGAGATGTCAACACTATTGCAGGCAACGGCATTGAAACCTAATTTCAACAGCTCTCAGGGCCGGGTACTGGCTTTGTGGCCAAAATGGAGCAGGATGGCAGCGATAGCCTGAATTTGGGAAATGCACCTGCATTTTTGGTGTCCTGAAGAAAACTACTGGGAAGGCAAGTAAGATTTTTGTGGTCATGACCATGAAAATAATTACCATGGAGTGTATATTGCTAACTGACTTTCAACATCATCTCAGAGAAGAAGCCATGCACTTCCCTCAGGCATAGAATCATAAAATCAGTCAGGGTTGGAAGGGATCACAAGAATCATCTAGTTCCAACCTCCCTGCCATGGGCAGGGACACTCTACCCTAGAGCAGGCTGGCCAGAGCCTCTCAGTCTGGACAGTCTGTCCTCTTCAGTCTCTGACCAAAGTTGAAGGCAAGCAGAAGATGAAATTAAGTGTGCAACTTCTGATTAATTCTTGCTAGGTTTGTACTGATTACTTAAAAAAAAAGAAAAGTCCAAGCTGGGATTACAGGCTTAGCAAGGGGAGTGCATATTTCAGCACATACTGAGCTCTTTGTCATTCTGTCACACTGGTAAAATGAGACTATTAATGCATTGTCCCAGGCTGGCTGCATTATAAAGCCCAGTGGCTAAGTTAAATGAAAAAATTCTCTCAGAGGAAGAGCATGCAGCTTCCTACTGCTCTCTCTTTCCTGCAGAAGTGTCTAGGTGAGGCGGAGAGATGTGGTGGATGAAATTGTAAAAGCTCTTGATAAAGGAAAAGCTCATGATAGTCAATAAGCTTTGTGGGCAAAGCAAATCTCCAGTCTCTGCTCACTGTCTTACAAATTCTCCTGACTTTCTGTAGTGCTATTTGCAGCAGGTGACAAATACTCTCTCTTTGTGTGCAGGGAAGGTGTTGCTTGGTGAACTGTGAGTTCTCTCCCCAGTTCAGCGTTACCAAGAGCGTCAGGGGCATGCAGGGGCACAGAGATCCTGCTTTCAGCCATGATGTTAGGATGAAAACAGTCACCACTCTGAAAAGCACTATGGATTGTACATCCCTCTGCACCAGTCTGAGTTATCCCTGGGTGAAGGCTTTACCTAGTAACTACCTGGCACACCAGTGACTGGCAGATTCAGGTGTCCCTTGTGGGAGACATGAGGACCAGGATTGGATTCAGTGCAATTTGGGAAGCCTCATCTTTTAATATCAGTTGGGAGTTCAAGTATATCTGTTAAGCTCCCTACCAGTGGTGTAACCCACACTCTTTCTTGCCTCCCAGATGTCTGCACTCGCAGGTGGCTGGTGCTGAGCCAGCTTGGCAAAACCTGCTGTTCTTCACAGAGATTAGCTGCTAAGTAACAATAACAACCTACTCTGAATTAATATTATTTCCCTCAAATTTTGGCCACCCCTGGTCAGGGCAATGCCTCAGGTTGGGTTTTGCAGCAGACTCAAAGCCACCACCCACTCTCTTAGCATTGCAAGGATGAAGCATCCTCCCTTTCAGCACTGGCTACCCAGTGGCTGAGAGTGAAAACCCACTTTTGGGGAATTAGTGCTAATTACAGCTCATAACAGATGTCTCTACATCACTATGTTAGGACAGGAGTCCCTCTTGAGACCTGCTGTTGCTTTCTGAGATTCAGAAATGAGTGCCGAGGTCTCTCTGCTGCTGCTTGCATCACTTCAGCATCCCACTGCAGCACTCAGGCAGCTGCCTGTCCAGCCTGGACAGGAGTGTAAGAAGATCTGGGCTGGCTGGGGGGACCATGGTGTGGGGGCCAAGAGCTGCCAGAGGGGGTTTGGCAGGCTCAGGTGGATGTGCTGAGCCGATGCCTCTTCTAGGGTGGGTTGAAGGAGCTACTGTGCCCTGTTGGCACCCAGGGTTTCTCTTCTTGTGTCTGAAAGCCTCTCATGGTGTCAAATCCATCTACCTGCTGATGTCTCAATTCCAGTTGCTATCAACTCTGTTCTATAAATGCCTAAAAATGCAAACAATGGGAGAGTGCATTCCTCCAGGCATTTCACAGGGAAGAAACAGAGGACAGGTTGTGTGAGGAAAAAACACTCCTTTAATCCACAGAAATGTTGTGTAGTTTAATGAACATTTACAAAAGGCCTGGAGTAGCAGAGTGAGGAAAGGTGTTAGAAATGTTTTAACATGATGCATCTCAGCTGTGGTTCTTCTCTTTCTGGGACTGAATGAATTGGGAATTTATTTTTTTTTTTTGTCCTCAACACTCACAGTGTTTTGTTCCCTGGTTTGTATTCATCAAAGGCAGCATTGCAAGCTGGAAGAGCTGCCACTGTGAAGAAGACCATCCCTTTCTGGGAGTCACTTCTGCCATGGGTTCCCCACACAGAAGCTGATGGTTGACAGATAGGTCACAGGTAGCTCTTATGGAGCAGAGCCACTGGGCTTTCAGTGCCAACTGGCTGCTGGGGTCCATGGGGCACTTTTGGGGAGCCCATCCAGCTCCGGGTGGGAGTTAACCATGCAGCTGCTGCAGGTGGTCCAGCAGCATCCTGCTAATCTACCTCTGACTGGGTGGGGGCTGGAGGGACCCTTCTTCCCACATCTAGCTGCATTTTGGGCTGCTGCCATGGCAGAGATGGTGTTAAATGTCAGCTGATCTGGTAACCTCTCTTCCTCCTGATTCATTCTGTAGGAAAACAAGGCTGAAATAAAAGGGCCTTTTCCTTTTTTATTTGTCCTGTTACTAATTGCTGTATTACAGCATTTTCCAGGACTGATTACACGCTGTCTGGGGAGACTGGCAGAGTGCAAAACCTACCCTGGTTTGTTACATAGCGATGCCTCGTCGAGGAAAAGGAGCCGAATTCAAGCCCTGTGGTGTCTTTATCCCAACACAGGTTTCATATATACATGTATATAATAGGAACTGCACAACAGTCAACAATGTTTAAACCAGAATTTCTTCCCCACGAGGGAATGGATAAGAGTCATTTGTCATATGTTTCCTTTAATTCATGGCTACAGAGCATTTTAGAATTGCTTGATGTAAATCTGTCTCATCTATTTGACAACTCCGATATTGAGTCATTCATTTTTATTCTATGACTTAAAAAATTCTATATTGCAGCTGGAGATGGGTGGCTAAAGTGCTAGTTTTGGACTATGGCTTGAATGTAACAATAGCTTTTGACCCTAGCTCCAGTCCCAAGGAAAGTGAATTTGGCAATCTCATTTCAATTCATAGTGAATAGCTGTTCACATAAAAAAATCAGCACCTACCATTTGTCATACTTGGCAGCTTCTGCTTAAGAATGGTCCAGAACTGCATTACCATGGAAACTAAATTACCTACTCCTACTCCTGGCTCAGAAGGTGATTTCAGCCGGTTGTGGAGGTTTCATATCGCTGACAGAAGGAGGTGGGGGTAATCTGGGGGAACTGCAACACGTATGACCCATAAGGACGCTTGTATCAGTCCTGTGGTTGGGTTATTGCCATCTCCTGCTCACGTGCCCTTGGGCTGAGGCCAAATGTCTCTCTTGCACATCGTGGTGTGGTGACTGATTTTTATTGTGATAAGAGCTACTAGCTCCAAGCAGGAGCCAGACTGGGCAGTGGCTAGTGCTGCACATACAGATGTTTAGAGACAGTTTCCACTCTGAACACCAGGCAAGCATGGGAGGCTCCATATATTCCTTTCTAAGCAGACAATTGAAATAGGGGAAGTGATTAGCCTCAGATTACAGAGGGAAGTGGTGGCAGACCTAGCAAATGAACGACCCTTTCGTTAGACTCAGCCCTGTATTACTTCCCCACACCACTTTATCCTTCTTCAGAATTACTCCTAATCTATGGTAGACAAACTGAGAATATCACAAGGTTTAATACTTTCTGTTTCCTGCCATCTTCCAAAAAGGTTGATGGTTCCAGAACAGTTTATTTAAGACTGCACAGTCCTGGAATGAACAAACATAATGGATTGGAGATCAGTGTTTGCTAGACACTGAAAGTTTTTAAGGTTAATTACATACTGTATGTTGATTTTTGTAGATGCAAGCAAAAACTCAGCTGTAACCACTCCATCCTTCAATAATGACTGAAACAAAAGATAATTTCAATCTGTTGAGCTGCATACACCACCCTTTTTCCTCCCAGATGCTGCTTCTTAGTAAGATGTACGCTAGTGGAAAGACTAGAAAATAAATAAATATACAAAAGCAATCTAATATGAATCCCTCTTAAACTCATAGAGCTCGAGGACTGCTGCTCTGCAGACACTGACCAGGCAAAGTCCCCCCTTTTGTCCCCACCAGCTCACGCTATGCAACATGACCATACCAAAGGTGGCCACAGCTGAAGACTTCTTCTTAGTGACCTCTGTTCCCTCTGCCATGACCTCCTGTGCTGCAACTTACATCCATTGCTCCTTGTCCTATCACAGGGAGCAAGTGAGAAGAGCTTGTACCCCTGCCTCCTGACCCTCAGCAGTTCTAAACTGCAAGGTGGATGCTGCTGGGAGAAAGCTGGGTCTTGAGCACCCATCCTTGCAAGAAACCCTTGTGCCCAGGTGATTCCCACCCCACAGACCCCTGACCATGTCCTACTCCATCCACAGGCATGGACTGCTCTTGGAGAACAATAGCAAGAGCTATCTCCCTTTGACCTCTCCCTCCACAGGATGCTGATGGTGGGCACCCCTCTTCCTTTGCCCTTGTCATGGCCCTGGCAGAGTATTTTGGTCCCTTCTGCTCTGCCTTTGCTTTTTATATGCATCTTTCTTATTTAAGTGTCACAGATGACTGCACCAGCTGATTAGCCTATACATGGATGGAATATAAAAAAGCAAGTCCCCAAGTTGTAGGTAAGACCTTTTGTGAGATTGACTGGCTAAAAATAAAACAGAAATTGGCTCTGAGCTTTTGAGAATCTGTCTCTTCCTCAGGCCGCAGGAAAGCAGAGCAAGGGGTAGCACTTCATAATTAATTGTGAATTTATAATTAATTTGAAGCCTGAATCAACAGCCTACTAGTCGAGCTGGTATTACTTACTCTGTGTTCCCACAGTCTGTCAGAGAATTTGATCCTCATGAGCAGGTTTCAGAATTTCAGGATGCTGGTTTTGTTCAGTTTGCATTTTTGCAGCCTTTTAGTCTTCCCCCCAACTCTGGGGTTTGGTAGTTTTTTCTCTTTAAGGGACTAAATCAACAGCTGTAATTTGGGTCTCCAGACTGTACATGTGAGTGCAAACAAAGTTACCCTCCCTGGGTAGGGAAAAAAAAAGTCTGATTATTTGTGTAGGTTTATGTATTGTTTTGAAGGTTCATTCCTTTGACAGATAAACAATGCAAAAATATTCTGTGCTTTTCAGCACATAATCCAATGTTCATCACACATGGAGTCTCCTTACTCTGTGCAATAAACGCAACAAAACTTCTCTCCCCACAGGCTTGCACAGGGCTTAAGCAGATTGGTGGGGTGGGATTTTGGAAAGCATTGGCTGCTGACCTTTCCCTACCTCCTCCTTAAAGCTGGTGGTTAAAATTCCTGCTGAGTTCAAGGAGAGCAGAGCTGGGTCAGCGTGGAACACTACTGAAAATCCCACCTGTAAAGCCTGCAGAGTTCATTATAGGGGCAAAATTTTGTATGAAGCCCAGCAGGGACATACAGAAATTGTTAGCAGCTTATTAATGGCCTCCATGGTGGTTGTGTGTATTGAATTTAATTGGGCTGCATCCCAGTAAGGTTCTGATATGCTTCTGATTAATTTTCTCAACAATCTACCCTTTACTTCTCCTCTTAGAGACTGGACAGACTCTCCATGTTTGCACTTGCATAAAAGAGTGGCAGTGAAATAAAGCATGCAGGTAATTATTTATTATGCCTTGAGGAAGAGCAGTGAGGAAGGCAGACCCTTAGTTAATGTAGTTGGATGCTGGCAGTTTGGTATCAATCCCCTCTTGATGTCATCTTAAAGTAGTGTTAAATGTGGTACTATTTAATTCTGTGGGTACAGGCGTGATTAAGGTTCTTTGTATAAGGTCTGGTTAGCAGTGTGAAGAATGAAAGTAAGCTCTGAGCACAGTGACACACTTGAAAGGGCAGGTTATATTTATTCTGTGTTGTGTCAAGGGCATGCTGCTTGCTAACTGCAATTAGGCAGTGTATCTGGAGGTCCAAACAGTGAAGATGGCTTTGCAGAGTATAAAAGGACTATTGTGTTAGTCCTTGGGTCTCAAAAGTGTATGAAGATGCTTCCCTCTCCTGCCTGCTATTACTCATACTTGGTTACTTTTATGTAAATCAAGTGATGTGGAGAGCTGACAAGCCTGTGACATGAAGAAATTTCACCTTTTTCATTGAAGCAAGGCTTTTATCGTTGTGTAACACTGCTTTAGTCCTCTGCAAAGGAAAGAAAGAGATGCTGTTGAAAATCCCATAATTAGCAGCTTAAGGTATAAACTATATAAACCCCTGTGTTCTACCATAAACACCCTAATTAGCTTTGTAGGGCCTGTTTAAAAGCAAACAGACATGCATCCTTATCACTAAATAATTATTTGCAAATAAACTCTTTCTCAACACATCTTAGGAAGACACAAGATTATTAGTTGGCAGAGTTAAGCCAGCTGAGTAGCTGAAAAAGCATGAAAAGAGCTACAGAAGTTCTTTTCAGAACCCTGCTCTCTTTGCCTTTATTTCTCTAAAGCTTGATTTATCGAGAGGAGAATACAGTATTTGGTTTCCCCACAAGTAAGCTCTTTTCATGTTTTGTCTTTGAAATGAAAATCGTCTTTTGGAACAAATATCTGCTCTATCAGATAACTGCATGCTTGTCATCCCTAGCAGCGTGCTGGCAGGAAGGCTGGGCGAGGATTTTTCTGCAGTACATTGAGTACACAGTGCTGGCACCAGATCAAGAATCAATTCCTCTGATATTGAAATATTGACTTTGCATGGGCAGCCTGATTTAAATGCTTATCATTCTTGACTTTTGTAGGCTACATACATACTGCAAACCTTTTTCATGCGGGGCTGAGAATAAACATCTTTACAGCTGCCTGGCCGTTTCTCGCCGAGCAACAAAGGGGCTGTGTGCATGTATGGGAGCCTGTGTGTGAGCGAGATTGCCAGCAGATTAATGCAACTGCCACATCTGCGCAGGGCTCCTTCAGAAGAAGTTTGGGAAGGGTATTTTTAATCCTTGGATTTCCACGGAGTTGTTCCTCTGAGTGTAAACACAGGTTTCGCTGCTGGGTGTTGACCACAATGCTGAAAACAAACAACAAACAAACAAGCCCCAAACAAAAAACCCAAACAACACAAAACCAAAACCAAACCCTAACAGAATTATTAAAGCGTTTTAAAGTGTTTGTGGTGTGAGATAATAATAATGCTACTACTACTAAAAAAAAAAAAAAAAAGAGTAAAGATGATTTCCCATAGGCAATCAGAACACCTATTAAGTTAGCAACGACGTTTAATTGGCATTATCGCATGCTTCAGTGAGGAAGACAATGGATCCTGCGTGTGCGCAAGTGGAACGCATTTGCATTTCATAGATGATTAAAATAGATTTGATTGCATTTGTCTGAAGCCTGGCAAGTGAGGGCACATCTGCTGTGTTCGCCATGCCCCCGTGTTTCCTAGGACTAATGGAGTGCACTGAGTCACCGCGAGATGGGCTTTTACCTCTCAAAGTCCCACGGCACCTTCTGCTGCCTGGCCAGCTTCTTTGTTAGCCCTGGAGACCTCTTCTTATAAAGAATTGATGTAAAGTGGAGCAAGATGGGAAGGATTCGAGGCGGTGAACTTGTCTTCATCTGGTTATGCAAGAGCCCTTGGGCTTTCTGCTGCTTCAAGGTAGAATTTATAAGGTGAGATGAAAGGTAATTTAAGTCATTAATTTGTGTTAAGGGCTGGCAGAACAACAACGGTGCATTTAATCTCACTGTGGAAAAAAATGGTAATGTGCAGAGTAGGGGTCACTATTAGGGGTCTGATTTCCTCTTCCACTCAGCTTTAAAAGAGCTGCCTCAAAATGGAGACTTTTATTTACTGGAAACCTAAAGCTGAGTTAATTGACTTTGAAAAAAAATCCAAGAACTTTAAATATAATCTAGAAAGCAATTAATTAATGGTACTAAAATGTTTTCTTTGTGCTTTTCATTACTTTCCCATCTAAATTCAACATTACAAATACATTCCCAACAGCAGCACTGCAGCTCATACTCATCACTCACCACCCAAGCCTAGGGCTGTGATGAAGGGCAAGATCTGCCCTGCTCTGTGCACAGGGGTGAAGCCCTCACCTCCTGTGAGCCCACCTCTCCTTTCCCAACCCAACAGCTACTCAGCAGCTTTCTTTTTTTGGCAGTGCTGTGGCTAACAAGTAACTCACAGTGCACTTGTCCTTCTCTATTACTTCCTCTGCTGCCCCTGGCGTGTCTCCTGGCCCCTTACCAGGGCCTATAGATTTCTGCTCTTTATTGTTTCTTCCACTCTGAGGTGCCTTCTGTTTTTGCTGCCTTTGTGTGCTCTCTACTCTTGCTACACGTCTTGCTCTGCTGTCCCTTATTCTCATGGTGCTGCTCTCTTTCATGTGCCAAATGACTGCTCTTCTCTCTTTGAGAATTGTCTCTTAAAACACACTGCCCCTACATCAAAGAGTGAAATAAAGATGAGCTGGCTTGACTGAGAGAACCTGGAAAATAGGCCTCCTTGGCTGATGAAAGTGGCACGTCCTGGGCAGTAATATTTCAGAATGTATGGACACATTCATCAGCAATGATGATGGCTTCCTAAAGGAGCAGGCTGCTTGGATGGCTGCTGTGCTACCACCTGCAGTGGCCCTTGGGTGTTAAAGGACATGACTCTACCCCTTCCCATCACAGTGGGCTGTTAGCCTTCCTCATCTTACCTTTTGGTCCTAGTTCTTGATCATAGCATCCCTGCCATAACTACAGCTCTGTGCTAGCTCTGGCATTGCCAATTTCTTGCCTCTCATCCTTTCCATTGTTCACTTCTTTTAGCAACAGCTTGGAGGGAATGGAGTAAAAGGACCTTCTGCCCTTACAAGAACTCAGATACCACACCTGCCCTATGCTTTTCAGTAGGATCTCCCTGCAGCCTCTGCTTGCTGAACTGCTCCTGACAATGGCCATGTCTTGTTGGTTTAAGCTCTGTGATGCAGGACGTGCTCCATGGGTTGGGCAGTGGCCAGCTGGAGATGAAATGCACAGGGACTGGAGTTTTGTTCCAACAATGTTGTGTTTGGAAAGAAAACAGAAAATTACCAGTGATGCACATAATACTGTTTAAGTAATAATTACATTTTGCCTGTTGTAAGACTAATTTTAATCATGTATATGTTGCTGCTTATTTTGTTTTGTTTTAAACTTAAATAAAGTAGTCCTGTAGAGTGCTTACAAAATATTTTCCACCACTTACTGCCAGAGCTTTTCCCTTCAGCTTTGGTGCTGTTTAATCTTAGCCCCTGGAGGCAGGTTGCACATATTAACCTGTCAGAGCAATGCTAAAATTGTGTGACACTTAGGTATATATCCAAAAGTCCATAAAACCATCATAATGGCTCTTTTTTTCCTCCTCATCTGGCCATGCACTGCAACAGCATTTCTCCATATACTGTACTTCTGACCCTATTGTTTGTTTAACATGGTCTTCCAGTTGGAAAAGGCTTTTTGGATCACTGGAGCATGCCTCTCTTTGTGTTCATCAGTGCTCTAGGGGCTCTAAGACTTCAAGATGCAGACATTGGAGACACAATTCAAGGCCTCCTTTGAGGACTTCTGCTAAGCTGTAAGAAAAGCAGCAGGATGAAAACTAGAGCTGAGTTGTTTTGGACACTAACTGCTGGAGCAGTGTGGGCTGTTATCTCCATAGAAAAATTAGCAAGCTGTCTGACCTGTGGCTGCTGATCCACAACTCCCTTTTATAAATTACTGATGATTGTTTGTTTGCTGTGAAGCTCTAATGGACCAAGGAGTTTTATTAGCCTATGGGGAAGGTCTGTTTTCTCAGGTGTCCTTGGGCATCCTTTCTGGGGATGGAGAGAGAGAGAGAGAAGTAAGGACCAGGGGAAGAGGAGCTTGAATAGTGAGGAACTGTGGTTAATGTCAACGACTTCTGAATAATATTTTCACCATAGGTTTCAGATTGTCAAGCATGGATTTGGGCAGTCAGCTTTAGACACACAGTGTCAGAGTCTGAGAAACAAACACTGCAGATGGGTGCCTTGGATGCTGCAGCCGAGAGCAGCCCCACATAATACAAATTGCTCTTTCTGCATGACAGCATGGACACCAAACTGAGGGGGAAATATGGCTTTTAGCTCCAGTAGTGTTTATCTGTGATAAGCTTCTGAAATTCTAGTTATCAGGGCATATAAATATATTGTGGTGTTTAGGCCCCTCCAACTTTGGAATATTAAAATAAAAATTAATACACAGGTCATGAGTTTGTAGATTTAATTTTCATTCAGATAAGGAAAATGTTTCTTGTTTGCAAGTCACTAAGCATGTACATGCTGAAAAATTGTTTACCGTGTTTCAGGAACACAAACATAAGGCTAAATTAAGCTTGATCAGCCAAGTCTGACTGTATCCTCTTTAATACACCACGGTCTGCAACTCTAATCTTGAGGCTTGCAAGGTGCAGAAAAAGCCTAATTTTCATTCACCTTTGGGAAAGTGGATCCTTTCTGGTAGCTAAGAGGTTTCTCTCACAAGCTCAGAAAGAAAAAAATGTTCATATGCAACAGAAAGATCTTCATTTGAAGGCAAAAATAGTGCCTCTCTGTCATGTGCTCTAATTAACTTGCTGTAATGTCGCTCTGGTGATGGACACAGAAATAGACATTTGCTTTCCTAAATCCTGAAGTAGAAAATGAGGCATGAGTCAGGAGGATACAAGAGGGCAGAACTCATTTTCTTTTAATTACTTTTATTCAGGTTATATCATCCAGCAGCTGTTCAAGTTTCATTTTGAGAAGTTGAATCCTCCTGAAATCCCAGCACGTCATTTTTGATGGGACTGGCTCTCTTCTGCTTTGTACATCTCCAAGTTTTTTTATCTTCGTGCTAATAGAGGAAGCAGACATGGTGAATAGTGTTACCCCTTCACCACTAAAGGAGGTATTTGGCCACCAACTCTCTGCCAGTAAAATGGAGAAGGAGGAAACGGTCTGCAAAAAAATGTGGCCAAATAATATGAGAGTTCTCATGACTGAACAAATAGCTGGGGAGGTGTTTAACCTTTTCTCAGGCTGGCGTATGTGTGGCCTGCTTTGGGGAAGACTGAGGAGGTTCATAGCTGAATGCAAGCTTTGGATGGGTGTGCAGGCTCATCACAACCTCTGCTTGGCAGCTGTGTTTCAGGGAACTTTGCTCACTGTGGCTCTTGATGGGGCTGGCATAATTAAAGCTGTAACCTGATTATTGCTATACCCTGGTGGCTATCTCTAGTCTATGAGGTGGGCATGGCTGATACCTGAGGATGGCCCTCCAGAGGTACATTCCTGCTCTATTTGCCAGACTTCTGGCCACTGTCATCAGTGTCTGTGGTGCTAATTCAAACTCTCAGTCCCTGTGTCTCAGCTCCTGTCCTCTGCAGTGAGAACTATAAGATTCTGTTCTCCAGTATCTCTGAGTATCACATCCTTAGGATTTACAGCCTGACCAAGGATTTGATTGAATTTTCTGCTCTCAAGGGACCACCTCTTCCCGCAATCTTGAGTAGCACATTGTGACTCTTGTTTCCCAGTTTAACAGTGGCATTACTGGTGATCAGCATCTCCAGGTTATGTAGCACAGATCTGTATCCTGAAGTTCTCACAAGACCTTGGGTCCATCCTTGATCAACTTTACGGTCACTGACACCAGCCTTTCCAAGTCAAATATGAAAGCTTGATGCTGTATTTGAACCCTTAAGCCTGCTCTGATTTATTTTTTTTAGATTTAATTGTTTTGTTTGGGTTTTTTTTCCTTGCAAACTCTTTGCATTTAAGATTCTTCCAAATGGATGCAAATGGCGCTTACTAGAAAGCCAGAAAATCACTCCCAGATAAAAGCTATCCCAGCATGTTTTAATGTTCAAATTAGAGTGCCCACCCCAGTGTTGAAATGGGGTTTATAATGGAACTGCTGACATCCTCACCAGATTGTATGTGCCTGTTGCTCTTTTGTCCTGCGAGTTATTAAAATCTAGCCCGGTTGCCTAAGAGATAGGCTAGCTACTTAGCAGATATTTAGCCATCAGTAAAAATTGATGTCCTACAATGTATTTATTGGAAAAATACACTTAATTAAGTGCTCGAGTTATACAAGCCACCCACCAACTGCAACTGTGTTCTGGCAACAGAAGCATTGTTGTTACCGTGGTTGTGCTTCAGGATGATGTTTTCTTAAGTAAATGCATTTTTCAGCCTAACAGTTCTGGCTACAGCACGCTGATAAGATAACTCTGCGCTAAAGGGAGCCATAGTATTTTTAGTCTCTTGTTTCCAGCTACCACTAGTTCATTAGTGATGCTGTTGTGAGAGTGTTGATTCATTAAGAGTCTTTTCATTAACAGTCTGACATTCACATGTAGAAGGAAAAGCCAGGAAAAGTAAAGAGGCACTCAGCATTTTCTGATGGGGTTTTTTTGGTTGCTTTTATCTTTTGTAATGTCAACAGCTGAGCTGAGAGCTTTCAGGAATGTAGGTTTAAAGATGAACCTGAATGTGTGCAAGTGCTTTTTAAATTATTTTATTTTTATTTTTATTTGCACACCTTAATGTGATTTCAGGGACAAATTTGTGTATCATAAACGTAAGAAGTCTAGTAGATGGCAACTGCATGGGAAAATTTGATGTGAAAGTTCTGCTCTTAAATTGCCTTTAATTGGAGCCTTAAAGGCTAACAGGGAAACGCAGGGGGAAAAAAATGACTTTTGCTTTGTTATTTAAATGGGCTGTTGGCCATATCCCTAAACTTTATCTGGCTTTGGCTAGATTAGGAGCTCTCTGCTAAGCTATCAAATATGTCATGCTTGTGTAAATTCCTAGCAAATGCACAAATATGAATTTTTCATTGTTTATCATTGCCGCTTAATTGCGGGATCAAATTCCGTAGCTCAACATTTATATAGCACTTGATACTTTAAGCGTTGCACAAATATTAACTAATTAATAAAAATATCTGAGCAGCTCTTCTGAGACTGTCAGAGTCCAAAGAACTAAATTTTTCTTCTTAGGTTAAAAAAAAAAAGGGAAAAGAAAAAGGTCTTGTCAAACAAGCACACTGCAAGCCTTTAAATGGCAAACCTAAAATGACACAGTGGGACACCATTTCATACCTGAAATCTGAGCACAGAGCCTTTATTTTTGCAAGAATTAATTTTTTTCTTCCCAATCTCGTAAATAAACATGAGGTAATGACTCCTCTTTGGAAGCAGAGGGGAGGCAGGCCAGAGATGAGCTTGACGTTGGCACTCACTTTGTTTTGAGCTGTGTATAGTATTTCATTGGACTATAGTCTTACACTGACTTAGGTATTCATTCAGCTGTGAAATTCAACAGGACTTTTCAGTTCTGTCATCAAAAAAAGCAACAAGAGCAGCAAAGCAAACTGTATGGTTTTGACCTTTGCTCTCCTTGATGAGAATTCATCAGACAAAACTGCGGCCTTTAAGTCCCTTTGCAAGTTGTTTTGGCTCTGAAATGTTTGATTTAATGATACAGAACTATGTGAATGCTTCTGGTTTGCAAACAGATTTGGAAAAAAACCCCAAAACAACCCCAAACCAAAACCCAAAACCCCAACCCAGAACATGCTGTTTGATAACTTCAAGCTTTGCTGGCCCTTTTGAGTTTCCTAGACCCAAGGCTTTGTTTTCCATGACGATCTTTCATTTCTGGCTCCCTGTTTCTCAGTCAAAGCAATGACATTTCATAACACATCAGAGCACAACCTGCTCTTACTCTGTATTTTTATAGTCATTCGTGTGACTGTAGGACAGTCAAGATAGAGTAAATCTCTGCTGTAGGCATATTACGATTTAAGATGGACACAGTATAGTAGATGGTTAGATGAGCAAGGGGCAAAAACCATCTCAGGAAGAAGGGCATTTTCTTTTGAAACTTTTCTCCTTGGAAACTGGTTTTTTTTTGAGAAAGAAAACAAATACTTAAAAAAACTACTTTATTGTTTAAAATAGAAATGCCAATGCCTAGGAATTTTCAGTTCTTAGTTTATTTCTTTCCTTTTCTCCCACTATCTAAGGTAATGTGGAGACAATATATTTTTAATCTTGGTTTACAAATTTGAGAAAACTGAGGAGGCTTTTTATGCATATTTCTCATTTAAAAAATTATATGGAACATATCTGACAGAGCTTTTTCTGTTTGTTGTGTTGTGGTTTTAAATTTCTTAACATGCTTTCTGTTTTGGGATTGGTGTCAGCCAGAATGTCAAGTCTGCAAGCACAGCACAGTAGCTGCAATCCCACTTTTGGTCTGTTGTACTTGGGGAGCAGTGCTAAGGATGAATGATGAATGCTTTGGTAGCAGGGATCCTCAGAAAGTTAATCCAAAAAGTAAATTGTAAAAATGGAGTTGAGGCAGTGAAAATGACACTGACGTAAGCAGCAGGAGCCTCAGAACCTATCCAACAGTTTGATCTGTTGCCGTGTTGTCAGGATGTCTAATTAAGGAGCTATATATATATAAAAGACAATTTGAGAGTGGGAAAAAAATATTAAAGTTAATATAGATGTGATTCCACAAGAGATGTGCCATTTATTTTGTTTGACAGCTGGGGATAACTGAATGAGAACGAGAGCAGGAGGCTATGACTGCAGCATATTCATTACCTAAGTAGGATTTTGACTCTAAGGCAGCTTTCTGCAATTTCTGATCACAGTTCCCCTTCGTAGTGCTCATCTGCTATATCAATATTTATACATTTTGGGTAACCAACAAATATCATACAGCTTGATCTACTTTTTTTTTTTGTGCTTGTTCTTTTTTCAGGAACTGTGTTTGAGCTTGTCAGTTCTATGGATACCACCTCAAGCATAAACCCTGGGCCCCCTTCTAGCAAGATTTGGCTGTTTTGACAGCCATCCTTGCATGACAAAGACAAGAGTTTAATATTATGAGATGAACAGAGATTGAAAACAAAATAAAACCCTTCAAATAAGACACCCTAGATAGAAGTGTCTGGAGCAGAAGGGAAATTAAGAATCACTAAGTGTGAATTTACAAGGTCTGTTCACATTAATAAATTAAAATACTCTCAAGAGAGGATGAACAGATCTTAGCAGGTTGGACCACAATTCTGGAGCAGAACCACAAATAATTTTAAAAGTATTTAAAAGTAGGGGAATTTAGGATTGGGCATGCATGATCAAAGTTGTGTTGCTCTGCTTTGAACAGAGCCAGTTCTTAAAATAAAGCAACAAGAACAACAACAGCAAAAAAGAACAGCAGCAAAAGCAAGGGACCCTGAAATGAGAAATGCTAAACATCCTAGCCACAGAGCAAACTTTTTGTGTAACCTAATCAATCACTCCATGACTGTGCCCTGAATCTACTGTTCTTAAATATTTCATAAAGACTTAATTACTCTATTAACAAAAATATGTATTTAACCAAGCCTAGGATATCCATAAAAATGATCTCCACATGTTTTCCAGCTTGCTTGCATCAGAGTGATGTGAGAGCTCAAGGCTGATGTGGATCTCGTCCCCATTGGCAGCAGGTTTGCTGTGTGGGTGGCAGGAAAAGTGTTTCCTCTCTGGTTTACAAAGCACATCAGCAGCCTTCTGTTGCAAGAGAAGAAAAGTGTAGGCTCTCCCCCTACTTCTACATCTCATATTTTTCAGATGGGGTTTCTTATGACCCCTGTGAAGGATTTCATGTGTTATTGAGGAGAAGTGAATAATCTGTCCCTTTCTAGTCCGAGTATAATTATATCAGCAAGCTGAGATGTTCTGGGTCAGACCCCTCAGCTGGCAGCAGTCAGAAACCACTCCACAGCTGGAGCTGGTCTAGTTTGTCTCAACATTTGGTAGGTCATTTA